>JANDJZ010001612.1:0-10351 GCA_027943245.1 Acanthamoeba sp. SK_2022b | reverse complement strand
AGGGGCAGGAGAGGGCACCTCGCTGGTCGTGCGAGTAGTTGGGGTGGCCGTGGCCCGTGCGTTCACCGAACTTGTGCCCAAAATTGATCCACTCCTTGTCCAGCAGCACCATGAACCCCCTGTCGGACACGCGCACACACGCGTCAGCCACGCGGGGTGGGTGGGTGGGTGGGGTGGGGCGGGAGAGCAGCAGCAGCTGGCCGAGAGAGAGCAACAACGCACCGCAGGGTGCGATAGTTCTCGTTGAGCAGCATCATCGACAGGCTCACCAACTGGGGAAACGGAAAATGGATGAGGGGGGGGGGCATGTGGTTAGAAACGCCGGGCAAGGTGTAGCCAGCGGGTGCCGCTAGTGCTCGATCTAGGGGGCAAGCGACGGCGTGCCTGGCTTGTTCGGTCCCATCCATCACTGGGAGCGGAAGCGGGGGTGTCGCGCCACGTGTTAGTCGCAGTGCGGAGGGAGCAACGGCGACAAGATATTCCCGACCGAGCACGGCGGCGAGGCGCGGCAGGTACCTGCAATGGCACAGAATCGAGGCACTCTTCTTGTCCACCAGCTCTGCGCAACGCCCCACCGGCACGCGCGGGTTCAGATGGAGAGAGAGAGAGAGAGAGAGAAAGAGGTTGTATGAGATGGGATAGGCAAAAAAAACATAAAAAAAACAAAAAAAAAACAAAAAACAAAACAAAAAACAAAACCACCGACTGCGCGAGAGTTTGGGGAGAGGTGGAGGAATTCAATTCCGCACCGGCAATGTACGCCGACGACTGGAGCAGCAAGCGCACCCAGTCGAGCCACCCTGTGCCACACGGAACGTCAGCCAGCTCTCATCGATGTCTGAGAAGGAGCAGAGAGCGGAGAGCAGAGAGCAGAGAGCAGAACCGGTGGCGTCGAGGTTCGCGGCCCACTTGGGGTCGTCCGGTCGCTGGCAGAGCGTGCGGAGCTTCTTGTAGGAGTCGCGGGCCGTGTGGATGTTGGGGAGGTTGAGGAAGAGCGGCGGGGTGATGAACGGGTACTGCTTGGGCGTCTCGTAGCCCGCCCCGGCCGCCGTGTTGGCGACGGCGTTGACCTTGGGGCGTGCGTCGAGCACGTGGAGCTTGCCGCCGTGCGGGTTGGCGAGGAAGATGGCCTCCAGCAGGCTCTCGTCGGCCGCCGAGCGAGATCCCGTGAGGCCCACCATCGGCTGCGAGCTCCGCGTTATCGCCGCCTGGTTGACGTGCTTGTACGAGAGCACGGGCAGGCGCCCCTTGGAGCGGAACTCGGCCACCTTGCGCAGGGTGTCGTCGTCGATGGCCTTGGGCACCACCAGCAGCTTCGGATAGGTCGCGCACAGCGAGAAGTCTTCGTTCACCCGGGTCAACCTGCGCCCAGCGCGAGAGACCGGACGAGACGCGTGGTCAAAAAACACGCCAAACTCGCCCACGATCACACACCGCCATGACATTCTCTCCCTCTCTCGCTCTGCCGTGGTGGGTGGTGGCAATGGTGGGTGGTGGGTGGTGGCGGTGGTGGGTGGTGGCAATGGTGGGTGGTGGGTGCTTACCGCCACTGGGAGCATGGGTTGAGGACGCCCTGTCGCTGGAACTCTTCCTGTGGGTCGTAGAAGGACCAGCGGGCGACCTTCTCCCACGGCGGCCGGAAGGAAAAGGCGAAGAGCTCCCGCACGTTGGCCGGGAACGTGCGCTTGAGCACCGCCCCGTAGAACTCGGCGTGGCGATCCTCTCGTGTGTCGAGCGCGAACACCACCTCCCGAAAGTCTGCACCCCGCCCACCAGGTCGGTCATGTTAATGTAACTCAACGAGGAGGAGAAGGAGACAGGTTGCAGGTGTTGTCCTCCAGGTGGGGCAGCAGCTCTGGAGAGAGAGAGAGAGAGAGGCGATGGCAAGTCGACTGTGGGTGGGGGTGGTGGGGCAAAGCACCTTTGCACTTGAGGCAGAGGATGAGGTGATAGCCAGCGGGCGTCTTTGGCTGGACCGCCCCGCCCTTGGCCTTGGCGTGCGACTTGTTGGAGCGGTCTCGCCTATCAAAGTATTTCACTCGAAAGATGGATCCCAGAGGCACGCGCTGCACGCCTCCGTACCACTGCAGGGCCACGCCATTCAATCGGTTTTGCTTCGTTGTTGGGCATCTGCGGGCGCAGCGCTACGCGGGAGCGAGATTTTCGTGCGGGCCCAGGAAGGGGGAGAGGAGAGGCGTACCTGGCTCGTCTGGTCGGGGAGGAAGAGCAAACGGAAGGTGGTGAGGTGGAGGCGGCCAGAGAGCTGGGCGGCTACGTCAAAGGCCGGGTGGGAGCGCACAAGGGTCTCCCCAATGAACTTTTCCACCTCGCCCGGTACCACGACGAGGCCCTTGGCGTTGTGGTGCTTGGCCACCTTGACCTTGGCTTTGGGGCTCGCCTGCTGCTCATCCTGGGGTGCAGCAGCCTTCATCCTCGCGTGTGCCGCAACAAAAAAAGGAAAAGGGAAAGGAAAAAGAAACGAAAACGAGCAAGAAATTCGGAGCTCGTGTAGCAGGAGCAACGCTTGGCCAGCAACCCGCCTTCCCGTTTGGAGCGTTGTAGGAGAGCTGGTTCGTGTTGAGGGGTGGAGTGGGGTGGGTGGATGGTGTGGTGTACAGAGTAGAGCCCTCCAAATAAAAATACGGCGCACATGCGCGCTCTCCTCTCCGCGAAACAGTCAGTCGGACAAGGTCTCCGTTTCGTCGTGAATCACGGGAGGCGCGCCGATGGGCGGCGGTTCGATGATCTCGCCGCGGCAGGTCGGGCACTGGTAGTAGGCCTTGACGTCGATGAGGCGCCCCACGTGGATCTCCTCGCACTTCTTGTGGATCCACTTGGTACAGCTATCGCAGCCGATCCACTTGGTCGTGTTCCAGTCCTGCCGCACACGCGTCGAGTTGGAATTGGGTGTGTGTGTGTGGAGAGAGAGAGAGAGAGAGAGGTGGTGGTGGTGGTGGTGGTGATCATCGAGTAGGAGAGCAAGTACCTCGTCCGCCATGTAGATGTAGTGACAGTAGGTGCAGAACATCTCCTTCCCATACCGGGTGCCACAACCGTGGCACAGCATGATGGGCGACGTCGACCCCTGCGCACTCATGCATGAGAACCCACCTCTCCATCTTCTCTCTCTCTCTCTCTCTCTCGACGTTCTAATACTCTACACGTTGGCCTCCCCCCCACCGATCACGGGTAGAGGTGTGTGTGGGGCGAGTACCCTGGGGATCCATCCCTCCCGCCAGCTGGTGCTCTTGGGCTTGTGGCAGTTGCTGCAGCTGGCCCCTCTGTGCGCGCGTGTGAACAAACGACGACCAATCAGCAACCGGCATAGCCACTAACCAATCAGCAATGCGAGCAGTCGCAGCAGAAGCGGCTGGCTGGCTGGCTGTAGAGGGTGGGGGGGGGGGCGTACGAGGGAGAGCGGATGCTCTGCCGCTTGGGGCGCCTGGCGTAGTGGGCGGCGCCCTTCTTGGGCGCGTAGAGGAAGGTGGGCTCGGCCATGCCCCGCACAAAGTCCGCCCGGTGGTCCCGCGCGCACACCAGGAAGAGGAGGTCGTCCACCAGCACCTCCTCCACGGGCATGTCGCCCCACGCTGCTCGCGCCGACCTGCCCTCCTCCTCCACGCACGGCTCGGCCTTCATCGCGATGGCCGCCGCCGCCGCCGCCGCCGCTCTGCCCCTCCCCGCCTCGCCTCTCGCTCCTTGCCCGCTCTCGCCCCACTCGCCGTCGTCGTGGACGACCGCGTGCCGGGGCTCTTCGGCTCGCCCGCCCTCGGCAGCGAGGTCCGAGGCGTGGCGGAAGGTGGAGAGCGTCATGGCGACGACGTCGTGCGGTGGCGCTGGCGGCGAGGCCGACGTCGCCGTCGCCGCCAGCGACTTGGCCTTGGGCGGCCGGCCTCTCTTCCGTTTTGGCGGGAGCGGCAGGGACGACGCCTCCGCGACCAACCCGTCCTCCTCCTCCTCCTCCTCCTCATCGTCCTCCTCATCATCGTTGTAATCATCGGGATTGTCACGATCGTCCTCCTCGTCCTCCTCCTCCTCATCCGACGCATGATGTCCGTTGATGCTGTCTCGATCGTCATGATCTCCATCCACATTGACGTCTTCCTCCTCCTCCTCCTCATCGTCGTCATCATCATCCAGCCACCGCTGTTGGCGCATGCGGGCCAGCGTGTGCTGCTTGGCGCGGCGGGAGGAGGCCTCGAGCGAGCGCGCCGGGGCGCGCCGGCCGAGGGGCGGCGGCGGGAGGGACGGCGCCGGGTAGAGGAACGGCTGGAAGCCGCCCTCCGCCGCCCCCGCCCCCGCCGGCGCCGGCAGGAGCATCAGCGAGGGCGGCGCCGGCTCGGCCTCGCCGTGCTCGCGCATGAGGCGGGCGAGGTCCTCGAGCTTCTTCTTCTTGGTGCTCCCCTTGGGGCGGCCCCGCGGCTTGGGCCTCCTCTCGTCCGATGACGAGAGGTCGGGGCTGCTGAGCGGCGTGCCGCCCGCCGGGGCGTGTCCCGGCGCCGCGCCGGCGCCCGCGTGGTCGGCGGGGGCCGCCTCGCCGCTGCGGCGCACGTGGGCAGGACACGGGCCACGAGGGCTGGAACGAGGCGCGCCCCCGACCGCATACACGCGCGCGCACATCAGCCGCGCCGATCGAGGCGGGTGGGGAGGGGGGAGAGTGGGCGCACCTCTTGTGACAGCAGATGGAGCACATGTGGAGGGAGCACGAGTGGAGCATGTTGTACGAGTTGCAGTGGACGCACTTGAGCGTACGGTGGGTCGACCCACCGCCCTACACACACACACACACACACACACACACACACACACACACACACACACACACACACACAGGTGAGGGCGGGAAGGGGGACTGTGGGGGGGGGGCAAGGTCGCACCGCCGCCGGCGGCGGGGGTGGCGCCTGCTGGCGCGCGTCGTCGGAGCGGAGGGCCCTGCGCGCGGGGAGGAGCTCGGCCTCGACGCCGGCGTCGTTGAAGGCGTAGGGAGAGGGCGCCGCGGGGCCCTGGGGCGCGTCCACGCCGGCGAGGTTGCGCCGTTTGGCCGGGGGAGGGCGGAGCGAAGAGGCGGACGACGTCGACGACGCGGACGCCGACGACCCCCGCTTGTGCGAGTGGGCGGGGCAGCGCTGCCCGTCCTGTCCCCCGCCGCCGCCACACGCGAGCGTCAGCCACACACGCGCGCGCCACCCGTGGGGGGAGGGGGGGGGCAAGGCAACCTTGGGGCAGCAGATGGAGCAGCACGACTTGGGGCAGGCCCCGAGGGCGTTGTTGGAATTGCACTGCACGCAGCGCGTCGGATGCTTCCGCTTTACTCCCCCCGCTGCTGTTGCGGCGAGGCACGCGGAGAAAGAAAGCTCCGATTAATTGGGCCAATGGGAGAGGGAGAGGGGGGAGGGGGGGAGGCGAACCGAGCGGGGCCGAGGGGTCGAGGTCGAGGGCGTAGGGCGGGGCGGCCGAGGGCAGGGCGGCGAGGATGGAGTCGAGGGAGGAGGAGGGCGACAACGCGTTGTCCGCGCCCAGCGCGGGCGAGGCCGGCGAGCGCGAGCAGTTCTTGAGGAAGAAGGCGAGGGCGTGGGTCGAGCTCTCCTCCTCCTCTTCGCCCGCGCCGTAGTCGTCGCCGTCGTTCTCGTTCTCGTTCTCGCTGTTGGCGGAAGACGGGATCGGGAGAGCAGATGCGCTCGGCGCCGTCTGCTCCTCTTCCGATCGCCCGCCGGCCTCGCCCGCCCGAGTGACGACCACCGCCGGCGCCGCCGACGAGAGAGACGGGGACGGCGTGGCGGGCGGGGTCGCGGCCATGGCGCGCAGCGCCTCCGGCCCCGGCGGCGGGTTCGACGCGTCGCCGCCGCCATCGGTGGCGGGGCGGCTGCTCCGCTTGTGGTGCTCGTCGAGGCCCTCCGCCGTGCTGGGCTCCTCCTTGCACGGGCCCGCCTGCGCCTCGAGCTGCTGCTGCTTGGCCGGCGGCTGCGGCGTGGGCGTGGGCGTGGGCGGGGCGGCCGCCTTGAGGGACTCCTTCAGGGCGTGCGGGCTGCACATGGGGCCCTCCTTGGGGCAGCACACCCGGCACATCGCTGCACAGCCACCACCAGCCACCACCACGGGAGGGCAGGCAACGCCACAACGCGCGAGTGAGTGAGCAAGCCAGTGGCACACGCAAGAGAGTTGTGGTGGTGGTGGTTGATGAGTGGTTGATGGTGGATGGTGGCGCACCCTTGGGGCAGAGGCGCAGGTAGTTGTTGGCGTGGCAGAGGGCGCACTTGCGGTGCTGCTGCGGCTGCGCGGCCAGCGAGGGCTGGCGGCGCCGCGCCCGCCGCGCCTCCTCCTCCTTGAGACGGGGCGAGGAGGTGGGCCCGGGCGGGCGACTGCGGCCCTCGCCCTCGTTCGTGGATTCCGCCACCGCCTCTGCACCGGCGTGCTCCACCTTCAATGCCATTTCCCTCTCCTTTTCCTTTTCCTTTTCCGTTTCCTTCTTGTTCTGCTCCCCTACGTCGTTGTCGTCCCGCGATCGCTGGGCCGCGGCGGCGCGTTCCGCCGTTCGCTTGGCGTTGAGGGAGGTCCGCCTGCTCCGGTCGGTGTGGGCTCGGCAGGGCTCCTCCCCTGCGTGCGCACCGGGGAAAGAGGGAGCGAGGGGGGGGGAGGTTAGAGAGAGAGTGTGTGTGTGTGTGCGCGCGGTGAGCAGTTGGCGGCAAGGCCCTTACCCTCCAGGGGGCAGCAGCGGGAGCACATGGCCTTGGGGCACGCGCGAAGGCAGTTGTAGGTGTTGCACTTGGCGCACTTGGTGGTGGTGCTGCTGCCGGAGGAGAAGGAGGCGGAGGCGGAGGAGGAGGCTGCCCGGGACCGCTTGGACCGCTTCTCCCGGGCCGGGTCGGGCGCCTCCTCGCCGTCCTTCCTCCGCTTGCGCTTCTTCTCTTTGTCCTTCCTCTTCTTCTTCTTCTTCTTCTTCTTTCGCTTCTTCTTCCTCCTCTTCTCCTCCTCCTCCTCCTCCTCCGCCTCCGCGGACTTGGCGCCGGCGTCGTGGCCCTTCGGGTCCACGCCATCGCCGCTGGGCTCCCGCCGCCGCCGAGTGCTCAGGGCCACGGCCCTCCCCTTCTTCATCCGTGATGCCGTCTCGTCGTCATCGTCGTCTTCCTCCTCCTCCTCCTCCTCTTCTTCTTCCTTGTCTTGGTTATCTTTCTCGCCCTCGTCCTCTCCGTTGTCGACACCTGCTCTCGCGGGTCGCTTTCGCTTCCTCCCGTTCTCCCGAGCCCTTCGGCTGCTGGCAGTGGTCGCAGTCGACGACGACGACGACGAAGCAGAAGAAGAAGAAGAAGAAGAGTTGCTGTCATCATCATCATCATCATCATCGGATGCGCTCGCGCTGCTGCTGCTGCTGCTTCTGTTCCCGCTTTCGCCTTCGTCCGATGAGGAGGAAGAGGAGGAGGAGGAGGCGGCGTTCCGTTGTCGCCTCCTCCTGCGGCTGGAGGCGTTGTTGGCGCGGTAGCGCAGGATGTCGGCCATCTCGCGGGCTTCGAAGCGCCGCTGCAGCTGCTGCATCTCCATCTTCTGGATCGTCGTCTGACGCGCCCGACGCGAGGGCAGCCACTTGTACCTGGCCAGGCAGCACGCAGGGCCACCCAAGGCGAGCACTGTGAGGCCTCCCTCTCTCCTCCTCCTGCTACCACACGAGAACACGGGGGAGGGGGGGGGGGCTCGCACCGAAAGAAGCGGCCGATCTCGATGCCTCCGGATTCCTCTTTGCTGTTGGCCGGACCGGCGCCGGCGCTGTCTGCGTCCGCTTCGTCGTGTTGGTCGTCATCATCGCCACCGTCACTGTCGCCATTGTCGTCATTGTCGTCCATCTGGCGTGCATGCACGTCTCCCTTTACCGCGTGGGCGTCTTCCTCCTCTTTGTCCTCCTAGAGAGAGAGCGGGAGTCCCCATGCGTGAGCGACGGACCGGCAAGCGTTACGCTGCGGTCGCCAACGCCGGCCAAACACGCAACACGCAACCACAACAGCAGCGGAGGGGGGGGGGGGCACGGGCGGGCGACGTACGAGACGAGGGACCGCACGAGGAGGCGCCGGTGGTCGGAGCTCCGCGGGCAAAGGTCCGTGCCCCGCTGCACCGCTCTCGTCTTTTTGTGCACAGACTAGAGAGAGAGAGAGGGAAAGAGAGAGGAGAGACCACCACCAGCAGCAGCGTGGTCGTGGCGGCAGGAGACAAAGGGTGGTTAGATGATAATGGCGTGGCATGTGCGCGGGTAGTGCAGCAGGTGTGGAGTGGCCACGGCCCGCAGCCAAGTTGGAAGAGGAGGAGGAGGAGGAGGGGACAAAGTGGTAGTGGGGAGGGGGGGCTCCACAAGAGGTGGCGGTGGGAGGGAGGAGTACCGGTGGGGTCCATGGAAGTGTTGAGGAGGCCGGGAGAGGGAGAAAAATATATATGTGTACTCGCGTAGCGGGGTGTGGCTGGGGTACAGGAGCAGGGGCGTGTAGCGAGAGGTGCACGGGGTGTTCCAAAGGGGGGAGCAGCTATCCCGCCACTACAATAAACAATAAGCACACTGCGCCGAAAGAGTGGTGCTCCTCCGATAATAATTTTTTTTTCACCACCGCCTCACCACGGGACCACCCGCTCGATGGTCGCTTAGCGGTTTGGGCGGTGCCTCGGCCGGTGTGGGTGGTCTCTCCCTCTTCCCGAGCCTTTCCGGCCTTTTGCGCAGGACGTTTTTCGGTTCTGTGTCGACAATAAGTGTGATGCGTCATGCGCCACCTTAACATCGAACAATATTAGCAGTTGCTCTCATTATGAGGAGGCCCACAGCGACGGTGTGCGTCGCACGCCGCCACCAGGAGGGAGAAGGCTGTTGCACGCCGCACACAAGTTGCAAATAAACAAGGATGAGTGAAGACGTGCGGAGCGGAGAGGAGAGGGAGGTGTTGCGGGATGCCAACGGACAGGTGCTGGACGAGACCAAGTCTGTCAAGGTGGGACTCGACCGAGAGGAACTCATGGCCGAATTTGCCATCCTTGCCGAAGAGGAGAAGGAGGAAGAGGAGCGCGCGCAGGCGGTCTTCATAGAGGCCGTTGAGAACCTCAAACACTACTCACAGCTGGACATTGAAACCATCTCCAATCTCCTGACGTACCCTTTCCTCTTGCATCTTTTTTTTTTAATTTGTTTATTTTTCGCTAATATATATTACGTTCATTCATCATTAAATGATACTTACGTAATGGATTTTATGCAGGGTGTTGGAGGACAGCGGTCGGGACGAAGGAGCGGCCTGGGAGTACGTACTACGTGTATGTTGTGTGTCATTATTAATAATTTTATTAGTGTTTTATTATTATTATTATTATTATTATTATTATTAATCTTATATTATATTATAAAAAGCGCAGTGCAGTGCAGTGCATTGCTTGCGTGGCTTGCCTCGAACAGCGCGCAGCTGCTCAAGTGGTGTGCCTAACCGGCGTGTATGTGTGTGTGTAATTATAGGTACTTCTTCCAGCAGGGCGCGCACCAGGTGTTGCTGGTGCTCCTGAACGCGGGGGAGGTGGTGGAGGACCAGCGGCGCACGGACCAGATACTGCAGATGTGGGAGCGCATCGCGCGCTTCGTGTTCAAGCTCGGCGAGGAGGACCAGGGCGTGGTCTACGACGAGCTGAGGCGGCAGGGCATGGTGGAGACCCTCGCCCTCGCCATGCGCCACCACCCGCTCCACCCCCCGATCCTGCGCCGCGCGGCCTTCCTCCTCGCGCAGCTCTTTGCCCACGACGCCCCCGCCAAGCACTCGGACGAGGACCCGTCGGCGCGCAGCCGCATGCAGGCCTCCGACGGCCTCGTCGCCCTCTTCCGCGCCATGGAGGGCCAGCCCGCCACCTTCTCCCCCGACCTCCTCGCCAAGGTGCGCGACATGCGCGCGGCGGTCGATGGCGGCGCGGACCACCAGGACAGGGAGGGCCAGGGCCAGGGCCAGGACCGGAGTAAGCGCGGCGACGCGGAGGCCGCCGGCCACCGAGAACACGGGGTTCCAGACGAGCAGGCCGAGGCGGAGGCCAAGCGGGCGGAGGAGGCGGAGCGCTCCCGCAAGCAGGAGGCCGACAAGAGGCACGCCGCGCGAGTGCGGCTCGCCGACGAGCTGACCGACGCGGGGCCCGCCCCGACCGAGAAGGCCCCCCTCCTCACTTCCTACCAGCAGCGGTATGCCCCCCCCCCTCTCCATCGATGCCCTCCCCGCCAATCCGCGTGCGCCCGCTCCCGCTCGACCAACACGCCCAATGGCACGTGTGGCTTGGATCGCGCAGGCACGCGGGAGCCAATCAGGTGGTCACGGGCGATGGCTGTTGCAGCGCTTGCGTGCTCATGTAGGCG
>JANDJZ010000161.1:0-92278 GCA_027943245.1 Acanthamoeba sp. SK_2022b | reverse complement strand
TGCGGCCGCACCGTGTTGCGCAAAATGTTCTGGAAATAGGTAACGTAGCTGAACCGAGAGGAGAGGTCAGGGGGGAGGGGAGGGACAGAGCGAGTGGAGAACGGTTGCAATGGGGGGGGGGGAGAGCGGGAGAGAACCGCTTCTGCGAGGTCTGCGTGACGCCCCGTTCCTTCATGGACCTCATGTAGGCAAAGTGGAGCAGCGCCTCCTGCGGGTCGGCAAAGTAGCCGGTGAAGATCAGGTAGCAGCTGATCACCGTGCCCGTGCGACCTGCAGAAGCGGGAGAAGAGAGAGGGAGAGAGGGAGAGGGAGAAAGTGGGATGAGGCACCACGTTGACGCATCGCCGCGAAGAACAGGGCGGGTTGGACCTTTGCCGCCGACGCAGTGGATGACGGCGACGTGCTCGGGCGAGGCGCTGAGCCAGTTGTCCATGGAGACGATGATCTGGAACAGAAGGTCGAGCGGTGGCGAGTGGTGGTCGGGAAAGCCAAAGTTGAGCACTTGGTGGTTGAACTTGGCGTAGTCGTACAGGCGGCCGCTGCACGTTGCGGTTGCGTTCACGCGTTGGTGTGGATAAAAGAGAAGGTGGAGGTGCTCTGGTGGCAGAGGGCTGCAGTACCTGAGGTTCCAGATCATGTAGTTGTTCTTGTGGTAGGTGTGCAACATACGCGAAACCTCATCGATGTCATTTCGATAGGTGGCCTCGATTCCCGTAGCCGGAAAGGCCATCGCTAAAAGAGACAAAAATATTAAAATTCTATAATAAATTAAAATACCATGGGCACTAAAATTTAAAAGCACATTGCCCAACAAGTCTTGTTGAATTAATTGATGTACCGATGATGTTGTTGGTGATGTAGGACAAATCGAGATTATGCTTCTTGTCATTGAATCGGATGCGATCTTTGGAGACCGCGCTCCGAACCTTCTTTTTTAAATTCATCGGCTGGCCACCCTACCCTCGAGGCAAGTGTTGCGAGCACACACCAACTGAAACTAAAATAAAACTGTTTTGTCGACAGACAATTCTGCTTAATTGTGCGGTGGGCAGCAACTCCAAGAGCTCTTTGAACTGGTCTTTTCCCGTTGGTCATCATTCTTCTCGATAGCTGTGGATCAAGCGAATGGCAGACTGTGCCCATCTGTTGATCAATCCTAGACTGGTGTGTTCAACATACTCCTCTGCATCACAATGTCTTTGCTTTTGCTGCTGCTTATTGAGGAGCACATGTGGTGTTGTGATGTCTTGGTTGGGAAAGACCAGAATAAATGAAGTAAAGGGAGGGTTTGATAACAAGCAAGGAGGATGTTTGTCCTTTCTATGATTTATGTGCATGAACTAATTGTTTGTGAGAGGTGTTGAAGTGGTACTTGTCCATGAACATCATGATGGTTGCCAACCTCCTCACAACAGTGCCCCCAGCCAGCAAGCTCACACCTCTCTAGAGGAGGTCACAAGAGGAAGTAAAGTTGTTCTTGTGCCAGACAACAAGGGGTCTTCCATCTATTTGAACACTTTACTTCCTCTTGTGACCTCCTCTAGAGAGGTTTACAAGTGACTTGTAAATGGACAAGGGCAGGATCAGGGCACAAAGGGAAAAAACCGGCCACCCTCTGAGTCATTTTGCTTTTATTTCCTTTATTCAAATTAAAACAACGACCAAACAAGCAGTAGAGGTGTGCCGTGACCTCTGTCTCACAACCTCATCTATGTTTTCGAAACGCAAGGCAAAGTCGAAGAAAAAGGGTAAATCGAAAGATGATCAAAAGCCACGCCCAGATCCTTCATTCCTTCCTGGCGTGCGAACAGCCTCATTTGGTTTATACGAAAAGCTGCTCCACCTCTGGCGCACGCCCATCACACAACTGCCTGTCTACAAGGACCTTCCGCGTACGAAAACCCTCCAATCCTTATTGTAGAGCTCACGTTTGCGATTACAAGTATTTACTTTACGTTTCCAATCTGCCTGCGTGCACCGCTGCAGGCCTTATCAGGCGCATAGAAGTGATCGTGAACGAGCCTGAAATCAAGTCGCCGAGGCAGAACGTCGTAGAGGAGACACGCAAGGAGGTCTTCGAGGTCTGGCTGAACAGCAATCTTCCAGATGACGAGGACCGCTTCAGGTACCTCGTTCCAGCTCCTGGCTGTCTCGCGCACGGGGTAACCCCACGGTGGGCCTCCTGCTCACGACGGCTGCCGTCGCCACACGCGCAGGGCTCGGACATGGGTCGACCAGTGGCGGATCGTGACGCTCTCCATCGCTGTCGACGCGCCCAGCCCCTCCTCCACGCGCACCTCGCACGTGCCCTTTGTGGACGTGCGCGAGGACGACCGCCTCCTGTACTCGGTGCCCATCTCCCAGGTCTTCACCGTGTCCGACTCGACTCGCTACTTTGTCATCCAGTCGCTGGGCGGTAACTCTCTCTCTCTCTCTCTCTCTGTGTGTGTGTAGACGATTGTGAGTGATGGCCTCACACGCCTGGATGCGCAGGCGGCGTGGAGGAGTACGCGGGGCTTGCCTTCAACATGAGAACCGACAGCACCGCCTTTCTGGCGGCCCTGGAGGAGCACGGCAAGAAGCGGGAAGAGCTCCAGCTCGCCCTCGCCGCCATCACCGCGCCGCCCTCCGTCGACCACGCCACGCTGCGCTTCCTCAACAACGTCGGCGTGTCGCAGCGCGACCTGCGCGTACGCCTTCGCCTTTGCTCTCCCCCTCCCTCCCCCTCCTGAGGAGTAGCGGGGATTGGCTCGCGCCGCCCTCTCACGCATGATCGGTCCAATCGGCGTGCGCCGTCGCTCGACAGGACCCGGAGACGGCCAGCCTCCTGTTCAAGTCGACCGAGCACTTCCTCAAGAGCGCCGAGGAGAAGAAGCCCGAGGAGCTGGAGCTGAGCCAGCTCGAGGTCATGCGCCAGGTCATCGCGCAGGTGGCGCAGCGCATGGAGGACGCGGCCAAGCTGGAGGAGATCACGGAAGGGTGCGGCCCGCTCACCGACGACGGCAACCGGGGCGTGGGCGTGACTGATGCGTGTGACGCGGTCTCCACTCACCGCCGCGCTCGCCAATGGATTCGGGGGGTTGATTGCGCAGGCTGCACAAAATGGTCGAGGTGAACTACGTGGGCGACATGGAGTTGATGACCGGGTCCCTGTTCGCCAAGGTAAAAAAAAAACGCCCGTTCACCGACCCATTCGCGACTGCGCCCACGCGACAATCAACCAATCAACGCGCGCGCGCATGCACACAGTCGATCGGACAGGACTCGAAGACGGCGAGAGTGTTCAAGATGATCAATCAGAGCGTGATCTTCATTCCCATCATCATCCTCAAAACCGAAATCACCAAATCGCACGTCATGACCAAGGTACTGCTGCTTATTTATTATTTATTTATATTTAAATAATAATAATAATAATAATATTTTTGTTCATGAACGCTGCGGCAGGACGACACGAGCCAAGACGGTTGGAAGATACGCATCGTGATCGACCGCGACGCGGTCACCATCACGCACACGAGAAAGGAGTTGCCGCTCGGTGCGTCCCGCGGGCTTCTGCTCTTCTCCCCCGTCTCGCTCTCCCCTCCCTCGGCTCACACACATCTCTCGTTCGCCTCCTGTGCCTGCAGTCTCGGTGAAGCCCGACGAGAAGCAGTTTTGGTTCAGGTGGGAGCTCGTCATGGTCTTCGATAGGTGTGCATGACTCTCCCTCCTCCCCCTTCTTGCACGCGTGCGTTGTGTGTGCGTGCGTGTCGTCGTCTCACCCCCCCCCCCCTCTCCCTCGCTGCGTGGGCCACACAGAAAAATGAATGACCTGACGAGCTCATCGCTCAAGGTCACGGAGCTCTGGACCGGGGAGGGCCTCAACCCGGCCCTGAAGGAGACCCTCACGACGATCCTCAACAACGGCAACATGGTAATCGAGTGAACAACGCTCGAGAGAGAGAGAAGGAAAGTGGCCGCAGTAGTGGCGCAGAAGAAGACCAAGAAGACCACAAATAGTTTGTGGACCCACATCACCTCCTTGAACAGACACGTCAAGTAATGTACATCCCTCGCGTAGCACAACATGAACTAGTCATGTAGTGGAAGTAGAAGAAGGTGTTGGATGGTGGGCAAGGGAGCCTTTGTTCGTTTTTTTGCTGATCCTCTGCCCGCCACAGAGCCATGATGAAGGAGGGCCTTGTGGTCGAGCATGAATGAAGTAGAAGTAGAAGAGGAGGAGAGGAAAAGAGATAGGGAAAAGTAGAAGGGGAGAGAGCGAGAAAGAGTGTTTACGAGTGCTCCTTCTCTTCTGTGTTCCAGCTGTCGTCGCCCCACGACGTGGAGGGCGGTGGCTGGAAGATGTCGCCAAAGTCCTCCTCCTTCTCGAGCCCGAATTCGTCCATGCCCATCTCCTCTTCCATCTCGAAGGAGGGTTTCGATTCCTCCTTCTTTGCGAAGAGGCCAGAGAGGCTGGAGAAGAAGCCGCCCTTCTCCTCCACGTCGAGCACGTCCTCGAGGGGCGGAGGTGGCGGTGCGTAGCCGAAGTCCTGCTGCTGGCCTGGGCTCTGTCGCGAGATCACGAAGACGATACCCTCGATCAAAGCCAGCAAACCACCGCCCACCACACCGCTCTTGAGAGATCCCTTCCATCCCGCTGCGATTCGTCAAGATTTGATGAGATTCATAAGAGATATGACAAAATCAGGCAACGTCAAGGAGATGGACGTACTTCGCGCAGCGAGAACCGCACCAGTGGCAGCACCCGACATAATCGAGTTCTTGAAGTCCTCCTTCCCTCGAAGATAAGCGAATGTGCAATCGAAGCTCGAGTACAGGCCACCCCAAACGGCAAAGCTGCCGCCTAGGCTTGGTGCCTTCGTTTTGAGCGCAGTAATGGCCGAGGACATGCGCATCCCCTGCAGATGGAGACCAAAATCTTAGCGATTCCTCGAAAATCTCAGTGGCGGAGGAATGCTGAGATTGGCCACTATACTGGCGAGATGCGAGTGAAAGCATGAAAGATGGCACGAAACGGTAAGATTTGATGCACGATGGCTCACGTACTCGTGGCGCTTGAGGCCAGCCCATGATGACACCGTGCCAAAGGCTGCCGCCGATTGCTCCCATGGCAAAGGCGCTGCCGCAGTCTGTGACGATACGGGAAGGGCAGGGATCTCTGAAGGCGTCCATTGATTTGTGTGTATGTGTATGTCGGAATCAATTCTGCGGCCGAATGTTGTGCCGTGTGCGCCGAAGCCGGGCTTCGGTGTTCGAGGAAATTTGTCGACCCGCTTTCTGCCCCTTCAGCGGGCAGACTTGCTGGGGCAGGCTGCGGTGGCATTGTCTTCATCACGTACAGATACAAAATCTGACGCCTTACCTCAGAGACGTGCTCGACCACGCCTTCTCCAGGTCTCACCTGGAACAAGAAGGACAGAAAGCCTCCTGTGTGACATGCCAATATCTCTGGTCTCCAGCAGTTGTCCAGTGCAGAATGTCTCAGGCATCTGTCTGGGTGGAAAGGAGCCGATCAACATTGTCCTACTTCAGAATGCCTATCTTCGACCTCTGAAATCTGATCTGCCACGCCGCAGTTGCTCTGCAACCCCTTTTTTGGATGTTTCCTCTCCACTAATTGCGTGTTATGGATGGTGCGACCATTTTTGAGATGACATGCGCCAATAGCAAGTAGCAGCGAACAAAGTGATGTCATGAGCGTCCAGAGCGACTCACCGTCGCCGGAAGCGCCAAATCATCTTCTCCTCGTCCCAACAGTCAATGAACTCAAACTTGCGTGTGTCCTCGAATGTCTGCACCAGCTCCTCTCGGCACTGGGCGAACTTGGGCGAGAGCCCGCCCGGCGGCATGTAGGCTGCCACCACGCCGCCCTTCTTCGTCCACTCTACACCACCGCCCCACCCAACGACCGTGAGACCACGAATTGGGGGAGGAGAGAGGGGGGGGGGGCGTGGCGGCGTGCCTGCGAGGTTCTCTAGGAAGTATTTGGAGTAGACGTAGAGCATCACCTTCTTCTTGGGCGGGTCGAGGATGACGCTGTTGAACGCCGAGGGCATGATGCCCTTTTGCCGGTACTCCTCGAAGAAGCGGAAGAGCGGCCGCGACTTGTCCCGCTGCACGTCGAGCGTCTGCAGCGTGAAGCGGTGGGAGAGCGACGGGTCGTCGATGTCCAAGCTCCACGGGTTGCGTCGCACGAGGTTCTGCACGGCGAGGTATTTCTGCTCCTCCCCCACAACACCAGCACCTTAAGAAGGCGGTTTTGGTGGCGCGCGCAAGCAAGCAACGTGCTCTGTACCTCAAACGCCACGACTCGCTCCGCGCCCAAGTTGAGCGCCTCCTGCGATACGTAACTGTGTGTGTTGTGTGTGTGTGTGTGTGTGTGTGTGTGTGTGTGTGTGTGTGTGTGTGTGTGTGTGTGTGTGTTGTGTGTGTGTGTGTTGTGTGTGTGTTGTGTTCAAATGAGCACAGCTTGGTCGCGGCGAATGATCAGTGGAACGGAGTGGAGATGTCACACACCCGAGGCCGAGGAAAAGGTCGAGCGTGACGTGGCCCTCCTTCACGCCGGCCGCGCGGGCAAACTCCTTGGAGAAGTCCGTCGTGGTGGCGTAGCCCTTGGTCCGGTGCATCTACCACGCGCACACAACGCGCACACAACGCATTCAGTCACTCAGTGGCACGACCGAGGCCTCACTACTCGCGCCGCGACGGCTAACCTTCATGTTGGACATGTACAGCAGCGATCCGATGCACTCGTTCTCCTTGCCGTAGTCCTCGAGGATCTTGCCCTCCCTGGCGTGTCGCTTCAGCGCCTCTTCTTCGGCGGAGCCCCATTCCTCGTCGCCGCCGTCGCCGCCGCCGCCTGGGGCCTTTTCCCCATACGCGTAGTCGTCGCGTTCCGCGCGGTCGATGAGCTCCGCTAAGGAAGCTTGGCTCATGTCTCGCTCGGCGGTCTCCCAGGCCTCGCTCAGCATGAACACCGAGCCGTCCACCGACGAAAATCGGAGCGGGTTGTAGGCCAGCTTCTCGGTCTACTCGAGAGAGAAAGAGAAAGAGAAAGAGAGAGGGAGAGAGGGAGAGAGCCGTGAGCTGTCGAGCATACAATCATTGCCACGCAGCGCAAATCGAGGCAAAGGGCCACACGTTGCCGTGCTGAGACACGAAGACTTCGTAGGAGATGTTCTCCTTCATGGCCTGCAGCAGCACGCTCATCGAAAGCTCATGGCCACTGCACGCATTGGACGAAGAGAGAGAGAGAGAGAGAGTGAGCAAACCGTCGGCCCCACGTGCCCACTCACGCGTGAGTGAGAGGAGCAAGAGAGTGCGCTGTCTTGCCTCCAGGCTGGTCGGGGCAGCGGCGTTGTCGGATCGAACGTGAAGTCCAGCTGTCGCTTGTGGAAGTCCACCGGCGCCGATGCCACCGTAGGCGTGGTCTGCCAACGGGACAAGCAGGCCGCCTCTTAATCAGCTCGGATTAACACGATACGAACGTAGCGGCAGTTAGAAGAGGCAAGAAGGTGAGGCAGGCACCTGCAAAGCTTGTCCCCGATGTGCCAGACGTTTAGCCAGCAGCCGATGCCGGGTCCGTAGGAGCGAGATGGCAGTAGATCGCGAGATGATGAACTGCCTCACCTTCTCCGCCTTCTCCGGCGCTCTGCCGGAAGGGGAGCCGATGCGACCTCCCACCCTCTTCATCTTTTTTTACAAATAAAACGACCTGATAAATCATAAGAAAATGATTTCTTATATTTTCAGTCCGCAACCACAAAAATCAAATCAACAAAGGCCCGAAGATGCAGAGACAGGCTTTTGTGGGCGCGTCTTGCCTGGTACGCTCTCAAACCACCTCCGCATACAACATCGCGATGTGCTAGCATAAGCTATTTTCATTTTCGCAAGCACTGTTTGCATCCCCCCCGGTCATTTAATCTCTCCCCCTTGTAGGTGCGAAGGCCGGCAAGCGTTCAGCATCTCACTTCCGCTGCCTCTTCGCGGCGTACGTTTCAACCTCTCAATTGCTCGAGCTTTCGGCTACACGCGCATTCGCGGTGCTGAATTCGGATTGATTTTGCAGTTGTGCTGGGCACCGTGCTGCAGCGAGACCAGCGACGCGGCCTGTTCAGGACCGACAAGCTGCCTCAGATCGAGCTCGCGCCGACTCCGGTGCCCGACCTCGGGCCGTGGCTCGAGCTGACCCTCGTGCGTCCGGCCACCGACGAGCCCGCCTCCGTTCGCGCCTTTGTGCGCAAGCTGGGCCTCAGCACCCGTCAGCCCGTGGCCTACCAGAGGGACATCGGACCCATCCGTGGCATGATCACCACCGTGCGCATTGCCCCTCCCCTCCTCTCCCCTCAGCCGCGATCCCTGCACGCGAGCGCGTCGCTCGTCCCTGCTGCTGCTATGCCTAACTCGGTCGAATCGCGAATCACAGATCAACCATCTGGTCAAGGTCGAGCCTCTCGCCGTGGAAAGATTCGGTAATGCTGCTGCTGCCGCTGCTGCTGCTGGTGTTGTGTTGCCTTTCCTTCGTGTCTGGTCTAACCATCAACGTCGTCGCCTTCTTCTCGCGATCGTGCAGAGTCGCTGCGGGCCGATCCGCCTGTGAGGGAAGTGGTCGAAGCAGGTTCGTTGCCCTCTCCTTGCGCGGAACCTCGGTTGCTTCTCGCGTGTGGTAAGTGGCCATGGTGGGCTAACGTCGCCGCGCCGCTCTGCAGAGGTCGAGACTGTGGAGGAGGAGGAGGAGTGGATGCGCTTCAAGCGGGAGTACATGGCCAACGTTGCCGCCGCCCTGAAGAAGAAGGAGGACTCCGAGAAGAGGGCCGCTCTCGCTGCCGCCAAGGAGGCCGCCGACAAGAACAAGAAGAAGAAAAAGAAGTGAGCGTCACCTTTGGTGGTGGCCGAACAAATTGATTTTAAAAAGAATTATCTTTCTGGTGACGTCACGCAGCCACCTTACAGACATAGGTTCGGCGAAGGTGATGGTAGGCACTTTCGCCTCTGCTGCTCTTCGCCAGGACACCAGCAACGGATAGGGGCTCTGGGCGGAGACCCAAGCACAAACACAAAGCCCAGCGACGCGACATACCACAATGCAGAACATAAAAGCTGTTGTACGCTTCCCATCTTCGTATTGTTTTTATTGGATAATAATAATTATTATTTATAAAGGGAAAAATCACATTTATAATTATCTTGTTTTATTGGATAATATAAAAGGAAAAATCAATTATTTACCAGTGCCATAATGTACACGCGTGATATGGGTAGGTAATTGGCGATGGAGCGGTGGGCAAGAGTTGTCTGTTGATCTCCTACACGACCAACAGCTTCCCCGGGGAATACGTGCCGACAGTGTTCGACAATTACTCGTTCGCCTTCCCTTCCACATTAACCTTTACTCCTGAGTGAACACCTTTCTCTCTCTCTCTCTCGTTTGTATCCTTCTTTGCCTGACCTGACCAGGTGTGGTGGTGCCGATAGTGCCAATGTGATGGTCGATGGAAAGCCAATCAACCTGGGCCTTTGGTACCGCCTTCCTGCACGACGTCTCCTCCCCTGTGCAAGTGCGCGTGGCCATGCTGTCATGTCGCCTCACCGCACGAATCGTAGGGACACGGCTGGCCAGGAAGACTATGACCGTCTGCGGCCGCTGAGCTACCCCGGGACCGACGTGTTCGTCCTGTGCTTCTCCGTCGCCAGCCCAGCCTCGCTCGAGAACACCTTGGCCAAGTGGGTCCCCGAAATCACGTAATCCACTCACCACTCACCACCTCCTCTCCTCTCCGTCTCTCCTTCTTGCTCTATCGACGCGGCGTCGTGGTCCCGCCCAGCGACCTACTACTGCTACCAGTCCCGACTTGCTGACGTATGCATGTGACACAGGCATCACTGTCCGGAGGTGCCTATCGTGCTGTGCGCCAACAAGATTGACCTGCGCGACGACGACAGCATCATGTATCACGCCTCTCCCTCTGCGCCACCCGCGATGTTGGCAGTGCCTTACTCCCGCTCCCGCTCCCCCCGCTTTCTCTCCGCTACAGCTCTCGGCTGCGGGATAGAGGCCAGCATGTGATCACCTACGACGAGGGCGCCGCCATGGCCAAGCGAGTGCGCATTCCACATTCCACATTCCACACATACCGCCATGTCGTCGCTCCTCCCATCTCTCTCTATGCGCACTCACGCGACTGCGACGCGTGGTGTCGGTGTCCAGTTGGGCGCGTCGCACTACGTCGAGACCAGCGCGTTGACCCAGGCGGGGCTCAAGAACGCGTTCGACGTGATCATGCGCGTGGCCATGAGCGACCGCGGGGGCGCCTTCAAGTCGGCCAAGAAGGGCAAGGGCCGCGGCAAGTCGGGCAAGGGCGGTCACGACTACAAGCCCGTCCCCGTGCCTCCGGTAGCCCCCCCCCCTCTCCTCTCTCCCGTCGATCTCCGCTTTCGATGCTCGCGAGACGCTGAAGGCCGCCGTCGCGGCGCTGTTGGTGGCGCGCAGGTGCTGCCCAAGCCCACGCACGCGCCGTGGACCAACATCCAGACGTCGACCTTTGCCGAGGACTTCAAGGGCCTGCTCGAGTCGTCGGCCGAGGCCGACGTCAAGGTGCGCCCGTCCGTCCTGCCCTGCGCGAGCATCTGTCGGCTGACCTCTCCCCCCTCTCCCTCTCTCTCCCTCTCTCCCTCTCCATGCGTGTGTGACGTGGCGTGACGTGGCAGTTCGTGGTGGAGGAGAGGGCGGTGAAGGCGCACAGGGTGGTGCTGGCTGCCAACTCGGCCCTCTTCCGACGCATCTTCGAGGCCGAGGCCTCTCAGCCCCACCCCGCGGTGCTCGCGGGGGGCAAAGCGGTCTCCACCAAGTCCACCAAGAAGGCCAAGAGCAGCAGCGGCGGGGGCGGCGAGAAGAAGAAGGCCAAGGGGAAGCAGCAGCACAAGAAGGCCAAGGCCAAGAAGAAGAAGAAGACCGAGAAGGCCCGGAGCCACGAGCAAGGTGATGTCGACAACAAACAGAGCGCCGAGAAGAACGAGGCGGGCGAGGAGGAGGTGCCCGAGCACTTCCTGTGCCCCATCACCCAAGAAATCATGGTACCGGCCACGCCACACACGACGCACACACGCGCACACACACGCACACGCACGCTGACGAGTGGTGCGCGCGGGTGAGTGCAGAAAGACCCGGTGCTGACGTGCGACGGCCACACGTACGAGCGCACGAGCATCGCCGAATGGCTGCAGACCCACTCGACCGCGCCGATCACGGGCGCCGAGCTGGAGAACAAGGCGCTGATCCCCAACCACCTGGTGCGGTCCCAGATCAAGGACTACCTCGACAGCAAGGGCGCGGCCAAGGCCCCCCAGGCCAAGCCCGCGGTCGACGACCAGGAGAAGAGCGAAAGCGATGATGATGACGACAACGACGACGACGAGGGTGACGAGGGCGAAGACGACGACGGAGAGGAGTCGAAGCAGAAGCCGGCGGACGAGGGCCCTTTGCCGCCTCTCCATCGCCAGATCAGCGCCGGCCAGGTCCCCGGCTTCTCCTCCATCCACCGCGCTCGTACGCCTCAGCCTCGCGTGGCCACTCCTCCTTCGGCATAGGGCGGCTGACCCGCGATTCGACGTCGTTGTGTGTTGTGTGTGTGTGTGTGTGTGTGTGTGTGTGTGTGTGTGTGTGTGTGTGTGTGTGTGTGTGTGTGTGTGTGTGTGTGCGGTGGGCGCAACGCAGAGTCACAGGCGGGTGACGGTGTGCTGTACACGATCGGGGTGAGCAAGCGCGTGAGCTATGCCGTGTTCGTCAGGGTGCTCGAGTTCTTCTACACCGGCATCTCTACCATCCGCGACAAACTGTACGCATGTGTGTGTGTGTGTGTGTGTGTGTGTGTGTGTGTGTGTGTGTGTGTGTGTGTGTGTGTGTGTGTGTGTGTGTGGTGTGGTGTTGTGTTGTGTGGGTGCTGTCTGATGAGTGGTCTAACTCGATGCGTTCGCTCCACGCCTTGTGCGTCGTCGATGGGGACAGGGACGGGGTGCAGGACCTGCTGGCAGCGGCGGAGCTGTTCGAGCTGGAGCACCTGGCCACCATCTGCCGCAACGTGCTCGAGGACAACGAATTCCTCAACCCTTCGATCGGTGCGCTTGCCCCCCTCCACTCCCCCTCTCTCCCCCCTTCATTGACACATGCGATGCAAATGCGAACGATGGACTGACGATTTCATGAAAACCAACCATCATCATCATATAACCAACCAACCAACCAACCAACCAACCAACCATCATCATCATCATCATCATCATCATCATCATCATCATCATCATCATCACAACATCGTCTCGAGAACAGGCACGTGGTTGAACGACGAGGCGGGCAAGGTGGCCAAGGACCTGTTCCTCAACAAGCCCCTCTTCTCCGACGTCGCCTTTGAGGTCGAAGGTAGCCCTCCATCCTCCTGTTGACTTTGTTGGCACGCACGCACGCACGCACGCACCCACAACGCGTGTTGTGTTGTGACTGATATCAAACCGGTTCGGGTCGATTCTCCCAGGCAAGCGCATCCGCGCGCACAAGGCCATCCTGATGGGCCGATGCAAGGTGCTGGCCGCCATGTTCTCGGGCCTCTTTGTCGAAGACTCCCTCGAGGTACGAGTTGTGCATACACGCACACGCACACGCACACGCACACGCACACGCACACGCACACGCACACGCACACGCACACGCACACGCACACGCACACGCACACGCACACGCACACTGCAAACTCATGCGTGTGTGTGTGGGGGGGGGGGCGAAACAGACGATCCCGATCGGCGACGCGTCGCTGGAGAGCTTCCTGGCGTTCCTCGAGTTCCTCTATACCGACCACTCGCCCATCTGCGAGAGCGGCGACTCGGTGGGCATCCTCATCCTGGCCAACCGCTTCGGTGCCAAGCCTACTACTCCCTTTTTTCATTTTCCTTTTCATTTTCCTTTTCCTTTTCATTTTCCTTTTCCTTTTCCTTTTTCTTTTTGTTGACTGTCCCCTCTCCCTGTGACAACGACAGGACTGCCACGGCTGGTGACGCTGTGCGAGCTCTACATCACCAAGGAGGTCGAGACGGCGACCAGGTCCGTCCTCCCCTTTCCCCCCACCGTGACATGTGAGGTTGTTTTGGTTGCTCGTGCTGTGCTGCTCGGTGGTAGGCCTCAACTCACATGCGGTGTGTGGCAGCGACGGAATCGAGAAGGCGGACATCGACGTGGTGGGCCTGCTCCACCTCGCCGAGCAGCACAACGCCAACCAGCTCGTCGGTAACGTTGTCTACACACACACACACACACACACACACACACACACACACACACACACACACACACACACACACACACACACACAACACCACACGGAGCGCACTAACCGCGGCTGCTCGCTCGCTCGCGCACAGAGTTCTGCCGCCACTTCATCGCGTCCAACTACCAGCCGATGAGCAAGCGCCCCGAATTCGCCACCCTCACCGGCGACAACCTCGAGTACATCGAAGCCAACCAGGTACGTGTGGCGAAGCCTCGCTCCCCTCTCCCACTGGCCCCTCCCCCTGACCGAACGACGACGCAGTGGCCGCCCAAGTCCTACCTGGAGGAGCTGGCCGTCTACGAGAAGTCCCTCAAGCTCACCGACAAGGACGCCAAGTGCATCTGCATGTGACAGGCGTCGCTCACTCTCTCGTGTGAGAGAAGAGAGAGAGAGAGTAGTAAAGGAGACAAGGAGACCTGTGTTGTTTGTAAAATGAAGAGAGGCCAAACACAAAATGGTGGGAGGAGGTGTGTGTGTGTGTGTGTGCTCCTGTTCATCATCTTCTTTCTTTCTTTCTTTCTTTCTAGTCGAACAGGCCGAAGCAGACGTTGGGGTCGTCGCCGTCGAGGTCGTCCCCAACGGTTGGCGCCGGCGGGGCCGCTCTCTCCGCCGTGGGGTCCTCCGTCTCCTCGCCGTATCCTCTGGGCCTCGCCCTGAGCAGGGTCACCTGTGGCCCACGCGACAAAACGATCTCGGGTGAGCGTCGCCTCGCCTCCGAGGCCGCGCGCGCGCGCGCGCACACACACACACCACCACCACACACACACACACACACACACACACACACACACACACACACACACACACACACACACACACACACACAGGGAATGGTACCTGGTCGTCGTGGTGGTAGAAAGTGACCGCCAGGTAGACGGGCCTGCTGGCCCTGAAGCCTGTGAACGCGGGACCTTTACAGAGAGAGGGAGGGGGAGTGAGCGGCTACATCAACCAGGCCGGGAGGTGCCGGTAAAGGGTACCGTGGTTGTGGCCGTTGCGAGAGAACGACAGCACGCCCACTTCGACGTCCAGGTGCACGCCTGCCCGAGCGGCGCAGCAGGAGAGGTCAGAGACTTGGAATTGATTTATTCATATACGAATAAATCGATAATAAGGATAATAAAAAGTAATAAATATTAAATAAAACATGACCATTAGCAAGAAGCAACTGCAAACGTCGCACGTACCGACGGTGTCGCCCGTGGCGAACGGAGAGCCGTAAATGGCATTGGCGCCCTTGTGCACCTTTCCGTAGCCCGTGGCCGAACCGTGGGCCCAGCTCCCCGGCCCGATTCCCTGTGCGCCAGCGCACGAGCGAGAGAGAACTCGGAGGTTAGGGAGAGCTTTCACTCGCAAGGGAGACGAGAAGCGCTGTTGCAGAGAGAGAGAGAGAGAGATAGAGTGTGTGTGATGTGGTACCACATAGTTGTTGGTCTCGGCGTATTCCCTCCATTGCTCCTCTACCACTCCTATGGGGAGAAGACCGAACCCCCCCCCCCACGCCAAACACTCAGCGACCGCACGCGGGCAAGGGCAAGCACGGTACCGATGTAGATCCAGTTGCTGGCGTTGCGGTCGATCTGAAGGTAGACCGACGAGAGGTGGTCGCTGAAGGGCACGTCGGCGACCACGGACACCCTGTAGCGCGCCAAGCCACGAAACAATTTGTTTTCATATAAAAAGAGTTAATATTTTTTAAATAGCAAAAAATCATTTTTAACAAATAAAATAAAATAAAATATGAAGGACGGCGATGGTCGTACCAGACAGACGAGGTGCCTTTGTGGGTGGCCGTTAGCAGGTTGTTGGACAGGCCAATGTCGTGCGACTTCCTGGCGATGTTCCACCTGACCGCGCCTGCGCCCCCCCCCCCCAAACAGTTGTCGCGCGGTGAGCTCATCACCGATCGGTGAGGTCACGATGTGGTTGGTGGTCGAGGGGGGGGAGGCCAGCCGCGCACCGCCGCTTCGGGGCGAGCAGCGAAGCTCAAAGTGGGGCAGGTGCGAGGTGAAGACGAAGCTGGCCGGCGAGGTCGTCGCAGACTGCGTGGCCCCTGCTGCGTGGGAAGGGCGCTCCTCCTCGTCCGCGAGCGACACGCCGCTCCTCTTTCGCTTTCCCGATCTCAACAGCTCCTGTGTGGGGTCACGACACGCAATGCCACGTCAGCACAGCTCAGCACGCGCACGCACATAGCACAACACGCGCGCAATCACCTGATTGTAGAAGCGGCGGTAGAAGTTGTATCGATAGGCCTCGAACAGCAGCTCGCCCGTGAGCGCGAGCCCCGCGACCAGGGGGTGGCCCTCGACCTCCTTGACCAGCAGCTGGCTGTGGATGAACGGGAACCGCACGTAGAGCAGCAGCTGATTCAACAGCTCGGCCTCGTCGAGCCCCTGGAGCGCTGAGTAAGCCACACTGCGGGGCAGCGCTGGGGCGGGGACCGAGAGTCGGTTGGCCTACCTTGGCCTCCTTCTGGAACGCGACGTAGGCCACCACGGCGGCGAAGACCTCCTCCTCGAGCGCCGCCACCTTCTCGCTCTTGATCAGCTCGATGAACGTCGACAGCGGGAGCGTGTTCAGCTTGCCCTGCGGTCGATCGTCGTAGCGCCAGGTCAGCCAACGACACACACACACACACACACACACACACACACACACACACACACACACACACACACACACACACACGACACGCGCATGCACGCACAAACGAAACGCACGCGCTCAGGGCGTGCACAGCGATTCGTACCGCTTCGTGGAGGTTGAGGAAGTTGCAGGCCAGGTCCTCGGCGCAGAGTCGCTCGAGCTCGCGGCAGCCGTAGGTCTGCGCCAGCCGAAGCAGACGGCCCACGCCCTCGTCCGCGCGCCCCTCCTCCTCTGCCTCCGCCTCCATCTCGACGACGCCATCGCCGCCGTCCTTCTCCTTGCCCTTCCTGGAGGCGGCCTTGCGTTGCTTGGCGCGCTCCACGTGGCGTCGGAAGAGGTAGACGCCGCACTTCTCCTTCAGCGCGTCCACGCCGCAACGATGCGCCGACATCAACACCTGCAGGTCCCACACACAATGACGATATGAGATCAACGCTTGTGTGTGTGTGTGTGTGTGTGTGTGTGTGTGTGTGTGTGTGTGTGTGTGTGTGTGTGTGTGAACAGCGTACGCTGAGCACGCGGTCAGCAGCGATGGACGCTTGGCCGGTGTACATGTACGCGAGGACGATCTTGAAGGCCGCCTCGTCCGTCTCGTTGTCGAGCCTCAGCTCCTGCGCTCCCTCGCCTGCCCATCGACGCCCAGCACACATGCACACGTGTCCATCAGCCAAGTTCGGTCCAGCCACCGTGCGCTGCGTGGGAGCAAAGACCGAACCTGAAGAATGCAAGGCAGCCGCCAGCACAGGCGAGCAGCTGGCCAACACGAGCTTGTGCGCTGCGAGTAAAGACGTGAGAAGGAAGGCCACCAGTCAGTCGAAAATGAAAGAAAAGAATAATAAATTTTTAAAAAAAGGAGAAAATCGTGGGCACTCACCAGGAATGCGTGCGCCGGGGAGGACGAGGACGACGTCGCTCAGCTCCTTGGTCGCGAACAGTCGCGAGATGGCGACCTGCACGTGCGCGCCAAACGGCGCGGGCCTGAAGATCACCGCGCGCTCGCGCTCCTTCTCCTCCTCGGCGGCCGGACCGGTCCTGTGTGTTGCGGAGAGAGGCGCGCCCAGCCAGCGTGCGTGAGCCCGAAGCGTCGTGGATCTGTGGGAGAGCGCGTGCACGCGTTACCTCTGCTTCAGCAGCGGTTCGACGTCGGCGGCGCTCTTGGGTCGCTATACGCAGAAACACACAGCGGGCGGCGGTGAGGTGTGAGGGTGTAGGGAGAGGAACTGGGGTTTGATGGTGATGGTGATGGTGATGATGATGGTGATGATGATGGTGATGGGCGAGGTGTGGCCGACGTACGCAACCATCGTCGTAGTACTGGTCCGTGGCTCGCTGCGGCACGGCAAGCAAACAGTGCGGGTTGGGTCAGAACGGGGACACAAACCGGCAGAGGGAGGCAGCGGTACCCGCATGGACCAGTCGTGGGTGAGGAGGTAGTAGAGCGCCGTGCGGTCATCGCATTGGCAAACAACCTGCCAGCGTGATACTTAAGTATTATGAAATAAATTATTTCCTATTTCTTTATTATTTGTTAAGGTTCAGGGGCCGTGAATACACTTGGCAAAGGAAAGGAAAGGCGTGCACCTTGAAGGCGTGCACCCGTTCTTGGTGCTGCTCGGATAGGCTCGCTGTAGGCGTGCTCATCTCTCGCTTCACCTGACAATTTTCTCTTCACCGGTGGAGAAAAGATAAAAAAACAGTTTTCTCAATTTTTCTGTGTCGCTTCGCACCGCAAATAGCAGAGTGGTAACCCGGGCAAGTTGTACGGCAACTTCTGCAGCCAATGGCTCTCCGGCTTGTGCTTACGAGTTGGCGAGACCGCCTGACAAGTTTCTTAACTCAACTAACACATGCACCGACACACACAAGCCTACGTGGCCCTCCATCCCGCCGCGAACGTCGCTCTCCGCGAGGTACAACGCCACCTCTGCATGCTCTTGCGCAAGAGTGGCCAACTGAAGATCATCCGCAGCTGGCCGCATTGGCAGAGACGATAGAGGCGTTGGCACAGGAGTCCCTGCAGGACGGCCACAGCCCCGAGAGAGCAAACGCCATGCTCGAGCACGTGGAGGCCATGCGCGGGCCATGGCTGCAGCTGCGTCTGCACATGAGCCCCACAGCCTCCTCCTCACGCCGACCAGGTGTCTCTGCATGCCGTACGTAGCTCCCTCTCTGGCACCGGGTTCTAAGGGCACGTGCTGGTTCAACGTGTTGATCCTGTTGCCGAGCAGTTCTTGAGTGCCAACGAGATGCGGGTAGTCTCACTCAACCTCGGCTTGCGCGTGCTGTGGATACCGCAGAGGCGCGAAGGAGGCACCGACCCAAGCGGTGCGGGAGGTGTGGCAAGGGGACCGGCGCTCGGTTGGGCCCACAGAAGGAAGAGGGTTCGTCGTCAAGATGGTTCGCTTGCGAGGCTTGCCGCGCGTCACGCTCATAAGAAAACGCCGACGAGAAAAGACCCGAAGCTGGAAACCGAGCGATGAACAGGTGGAAGGACCGTCATGTTCCGGTCATCAACGATTCACGATCATGTTTAAGGACACGGAGATGCCGTGAGGAGGATAAATGAAGCTGTGTGGTCTTCTTTTGAGCAAACTATTCAAGTTGCGAAGGATTCTCTAACATGTCGAAAATGATGACGACGGTCGAGACTAGACCGCACAGCCTGTGGGCCAGCCAAGCAACGGGCTCGTTGTTAGGACAGCCAGTCGCTCACCACACCAAGCAAACCAGACCACAGCAAAATCGCGTGAATAAATAAAGGATAAATAAATTAATAATAAACAACGTACGTTCCGCCAGTGACGAGGCAGAGAGGCAAGAAGGCCTCTCTGGAGGTCCAGGCCAGGTTGGCCGCTTTGATGTAGAGGAGTCCTGGCATGACGTAGCAGCACAGCGCTGTCGCCGTGGCACCCAACAAACCAAACACCTGCAACAGACACGTGCGACATGTTGTTTGTTGTGGTCAAAAGGGTGCAAGTGGAATATGCCAGGGGCGCGGCGTACCACTACGACGTTGGGCACAGCTATGGCGATCAGCAGCGCCAGAGCGTCCATGATGATCGTTTCGATCACATATCGCACGGTGATATCAACCTGCAACAAAGAACGACGAACGACAACACACATGGTGGGATCCTGGGCGTCTGGCGAGAAGAGAACGCGCGCAAGTGGGGGGAGCGAAGACCTTTGCAAGCTCTTTGAAAAAGGAAGTGACCATCCAGTCGATCGTGATGCGGCACGGGTGGGTGTTCAATGGGATATAGAACACCACGGACACGGTCATAGCCAGCGCGCCTGGAATCAAACGACAGCTCAGCGTCAGCCATAAGCGCGTGGGTGATGTGATTGTCTATGAGCGTGTGTGGTACCAAGCTGAATGGCGATATTGTCGGGTGCGTAGTTCTCCAAGATGTTGCCGTCGGTCTTTTCGAGGAAGGCCAGGTAACCAAATAGACCCAGCGTGCCGTAGACCAGGAACGCGATGGTGATGTTGCCCGCGATCACCTGCGTGGCCTTGGCCAGCGTGGGTGTCTTCAGTTCCCTGCACGTTTATTTATTTATTTTTGGTGAATAAATGCAATCTCAACATTAAACGGTGCCCGCAGGGGCTTGGCTCAGACGTACCGGTAGATGGAAAAGATGTTGACGTGGCTGGAGAACCCGTAGAAGATGATGGGCAGACCGACGAATATGCGCGAACTGAAGTTGGCCGCGCGGACACCCGAGCCCAATCCTAATTAATCCAAACATATAATAATAATAATAATAATAATAATAATAATTGTTTAGTCGCGCAGCGCTCGTGAGAATGTGCAGAGAGGGAGCGGTATGAGCATACCATCATCGGCGATGCTTCGCGATGTCTCAACAATGACCACCACAAGCAGATACGCTGTAGCCGCAAAACCGAGCACAGAAGTGTGTCTGTGCAAAAGAATATATATATGTTAATATTGCTATTTAAATACTACAGTAATTAGAAGTGGTGGGCCGGGGCGGTTACCTAAGGGAGTTGATTCGGGAGAGGAGAGTGAGAGGGAAGATTATGAAGATGGTGGAGAACACCAGTAGGAACCACCGCTCGGACATGATGGTGTCCCCGGCACCGAACAGCTCCATCAGTGGCGGCAGCGTGTCACCTGCGCGCCACCAGAAACACGCAAATGTGGTGAGCACGATAAACCTGATTGACATCATCAATCGCAAGGCAAGGGCGAAGAAGAGGATGGTGATGAAGGTGGTAGCAACCAATGATGACCATGTAGGCGACAGTGGAGCCCCAGGTGAAGATGATGATGGAGATGTCGACCGCGATCTCCGTGGTGCGTCCAAAGACCGAATGGGCAAGCTCCTCATACGAGTTCTTGCCGGTGATGATCGAGCACACCACAAGCAGATAAATCGAATAGAACGCCGCCAGTCCGCACACCACCTGCAGATCACCACCGCCAACGTATCAACAACGACAACACCAGAAACGTTTCGACCAAACCAGCGCACACAACACAGTGGCATAGTCACACGTGTGCGTGTGTGTGTTGTATGTGTTTTGTGTGTGTGTGTGTGTGTGTGTGTGTGTGTGTGTGTGTGTGTGTGTGTGTGTGTGTGTGTGTGTGTGATCACAAACGACAAAAGGTAAGGCGTGAGAGCAGACGGGGGAAGACGAAGGGCGACAGTTACCATCAGAACGAGGGCGAGGGCCCAGCCGCACTCCTTGAAGGCGAAGGGGAAGGCCAGGGTGCCGGCGCCGAGGGTGGCGCTCAGCAGGACGAAGATGGACGCGCCGACGCTGCCGTCGCCAAAGAGCCCCAGCAGGAGGAGCCAGCCGGCGAAGACGGCCCGCCCCACGGGGTTGTAGGCCCAGTTGGGGTAGACCACGGCCGTGTCTTCTACTCGCTCTCCCGCTTCCTCTTTGAAAGGGAGCTGGCCGCCCACCGAATCGCTCACCTTCTCCAAATCATGAGTCATGTCGATGACCACTGGTGGCGAGGAAGATGCAGGGATAGAGCCGGCGGCGCCGGGATACGCGAATGAGGAAGATGAGGATCTTATTCGACTTGCAGTCGTCGCCGGCAGGTCGAGTCCATCTCCATCTTCTGCCGCTGACATGCTTTCCATCTCGAACAGATTGTTGGACGAAGAAGACCGGGAGGGCAGATGTTGTGGATCGAACAGGGGGAGCGACGACGTGGAGGACGAGAGGGAGGGCGAGGAGTTCTTCTTCGAGCCCTTGACACTTCTCTGCGGCCGTTGTGTGATTTGCGAGGTCATGTACCGAGCAGGACCCGCGCCACGCTCGCCGTCGTCGTCGCCGTCCACGCACACTGCCTGTTCGTGGTGTGGCAAGGAGAAGGTCGCGTAGTTTGGTTGTGGGGCGTGGTTGGGCGAGAATTTAAGGTATGTGTGGCTTGCTCGGCTGCGCGTGTGGGCGGTGGACGAGGAGCCCGCGGCAGCGGGAGAAGAGGAGGAAGAGGAGGAAGAGGAATGCCACATTTGGCCGAGGGAGGCGACAACAGCTGAGCGAGGAAAAGTGGATCGGAGAATGAAGTGCACGCCAATATGACGGAAAGCGAGGAATGGAAATGGCGAAGAGGCGAGAGAGGGTTCAGTCCTTCTTCGTGTTTCCCACGTCCGGAAGCGCACCCCGGCAGGGTCTTCAACGGAGGCAAACAACGACAAAAAAGAGATCAGAAAGCCAGCAGCAAAAAATAAAGAATAAAGAAATAATAAAGAAAAATATTTGTTTGCTCTCTTCGCCCTGGTGAGATGGAAGGCGGCCTCGCGCACTACGTGTTTCCGGCCGAGTTCGAGCCGCAGGAGTGTGTGTGGCTGAGCTGGCCGCGAGACCCCAAGGAGATGCTAGAAGGGCGTCCGTTCGGCACGGTCCTGATCGACATGATCGAATCGCTTCTGCCGCACATCAAGGTGGCGGTCATAGTCAATGACGAAGAAGACAAGCGCCACATCCAGGATGCGCTGCAGCGCAGGCGGGGCGAACAGAGCGCCAGTGGCGGACAGAGCCTCGAGTTCCATCTCGTGAAGCACGACAGCGTCTGGATTAGAGATTTTGGTCCCATTTTTGTCAAATCGCAGAAGGATGCTAGCCTGCCCCTCAAGGTGGTCGCCTTCGGCTGGAGCGTGTGGGGCTATGCCGACGGTCTGCAAAAGATCATGTCCCCGGAGGACTACACCGAGATGATAGAGGCCGACGGCGGCGTGGCGCAGCGAGTAGCGCGAGCGCTGTCTCTGGCCACGGTGGACGCCACGGACTTCGTGTCGGAGGGCGGCGATCGCGAGTTCAACGGCAAGGGCACGCTGATGGTCACCGAGGCCGTGCAGCTGCAGCGCAACCCGCACCTGACCAAGGAGCAGCTCACCGAGCGATTCAAGAGCGTGTTCAACGTGCGCAAGGTCATCTGGCTCAAGCGGGGCGTGGCCGAGGACGATCAGATCTTTGACGGCCCCCTGCCCGGCGGTGTCTTCAACATGCCCTGCACCGGCGGCCACATCGATGAGGTAACAGCTCTGCGCCCTTCTCTCTCTATCTCTCTCTTTGGTGAAGGTCAAAAAAATAGAAAAAAATAACGAAATATCATTTTTTCAATAAATAAATAAAATATACAAAAAACGAGGTTGGCTCACCCGTGGTGTGGATGTAGTACGCTCGGTTCGTCAGCCCGAGCACAATCCTTCTCGCTGAGGTGCGCGAGGAGGACCGCGACCACCCGATCGGACGCATCAGCCACCAGCGCCTGGAGGAAAACTACCGCATACTGGCCGGCGAGACCGACCAGGACGGCAATCCGTTCACGGTCATTCGCATCCCGCTGCCGCCCATCGACGTCGTCAAGGTCAAGCCCACCGACCGCCTCTACGCCGAGTACGGCACCATCACCTTTAGCAACGGCCAGACCTTCGAGCAGATCCTGGCCGAGCGAAGGCGCGCGAGCGGCGTCGACGCTGCGGCGCCGATCGAGGTCGAAGCCGTGGTGCCGGCCAGCTACTGCAATTTCCTGATCTCCAACGGCGTGGTGCTGATGCCGCGCTACTACGCCGAGGGCCGGTCGGACGCCGTCAAGCGAACGGACGACGCCGCGAGGGACATCCTCCAGGCCGCCTTCCCGGCCCACAAGATCGTTCAAATCGACTGCGAGAACGTCAACTTTGGCGGTGGCGGCATGCATTGCATTTCGCAACAGCAGCCGTTGGTCCAATAGCTGCTGTCTGGGCCCAAATACACGCTTGCGCCGTCAATTGCGGGAAGGCCTCTTGGAGGCTTGCGAATAGACGCGGTCTTCCGATTGGACAATCTGAGGGCCTCACCCGATTGGTGAACAAGGGTGTTTTCAGGGGAACTGCCGATCAGTTCGCCGTGCCTTTCGAGTAACTGTCCTTCTCGTGGCCAAAAAGGCGAGAGGCCTCCAGCGTAAGATATCCATCGACTCGACCGACAACTCAACCACAACAGAGCCATGCCTCTTCTGCACTCACGGTCTATCCATCACGCTCAGGGGCACGACCGATCTCACCCAAGCAAGCCGGAGGCAGAGCGCGACCAGCTAGCGCAGGAAAATGCAGGGACGGTGAGAAGCCTCCGGTGGTGGCAGGAACGCATGGCGGCCGGACGACGACGGAGGCGCCCGGTGGCTTCCCAAGTGGCGGTGCAGCGTAAGGAAGAGCAACTCTACGCCTACAGCCTGTGGCGCGCCTCCACCTACGGCTCGCACGAGCGCCAGTCGTAGTACACGGACGCACTGAGGAAAACACAGGCAATACATGTACATAAAGGGTAGAGGGTAAACGATTTCGTTTTGAATTCGAGAGCACCACTTCTTTCAAGTAGATCCCTGGAGTTATTCCATGTTGCCAAGTTTGCTTTGTCAACCTCGTGCAGGGATGACCAAGATATCCGCCCGTACACCACCAGTGGCCACACCTTATCAAGACAAGAACAACAAGTAAAAAGCTGAAGGGAAAAAGGACTGTGCAGACGAGGTCAAAGATGAGGTCTCCACGGACAAGAAGAGAAGTAAGAAATTTCGACCGGTTTGCGTTCCTGGTGTGAGAACAAAACCACACTACTTTCACGCGATTCCTGGGGCAATGTCAGGTGGTTTAACCACGCCTGTATGACCCGTGACCGTGTTTCTCCACCCTGTAAAAGGTCATTATAAAGAACGGAATAGAGACCAGGAGGAGCCAACTGCCGTAAGGTCTGCCAAGGTCTGCAACTTCAGCAATACAAGATACTTTAGTTAGAACAGATGTATCCCAAGCCAGAGCTTCATGCGGAGACACGCATCGTAATTAGTCCAATTGCAGGTACTCGCTGTCCGCCCTCCCCTCACATAATGCCTCCGTCTCAGCTGTTTCCTTCAAGCCCCTTCCATTATGGGGTTGTATGGCTACGGATCCGCGGCAATGGTGACAGGATCGTGGCTCGCTGGGTGGTGGGGCGATGCCACTTCTCCATTGTGCGTTTCGTTCTTCGCTTTCGTTCTTTTGGTCTTGTTCATTCTTTCTCAACTTTCGGTCCGCACGTCGTAGTTACTTTGCTCCGTTCGTGCTGCTGTACGGTGGAATCATACAACTGCTCGCCGCGCTCTGGGCGTTCCGAGCAAGGCACGTACCTGCAATTGGCCTTATTACGATGCGTGGCCACCATCAGCCAATTGCAGGCGCACATGACCTTGGATTTCCAATGGCTCAATGTGGTTGGTTCGCAGGGACGCTTTGGCTGTCGGCATGCACTCGGCATGGGGCTCGTACTGGACTGCCTACGGCTTTCTGCAGCTGCTGATTGGTTCGCCGAAGCTTGAACACACAGATCCCCTGCGAGTGGCCACTTAAACATGACTTGTGCACTGATGGCAGGCACTGGGCTGCTGGCGCCTCCACCCGACAACTTCGGGGCGTTCGCCATCTGGTTCGTGCCTCTGGCCGCCATCACTTGGATCGGTAACCACCAACTCCTTCTTTCCTGGTTCTGCTGTAGAGCGCTCACCCTGTCGTCCTCCAATTATGGCATCCAGGAACGATCCTGTCCCTAACGCAAAGCATAGGCTTGGCGGCAGTGTTGGGCACCCTCGCGCTGGCCTCGACCCTCTTCGCCGTGGGCAACTGGGTACCTCCTGTGCCCCACCCACCTGTGCTTGCTCAAGAGGTGGTTCGCTCACGTTTGCTGTCTCTTCATAAGGTGAGCGGTTACACTGTGGTGGTGAACAGGGTGGGAGGTTATGTCCTCTTCATCTCCTCCCTCCTGGCCCTCTACGTGGGCACCGCCCTAATGGTGGCCAACGAGACAGGTGCCCCGTTTACTCCCTTCCAAAGGATGCCTTTCGCTAATCTCGCGTTCACTTGCCCGGCAGGCTACGTGTTCCCTCCCGTGTTCATCATGCCCAAGTCCCGGCGCCGAGTGCCGGTCGCCACCGGAGCAGGCGAGCCCGGCGTTAAAAAGGGGCAGTAGTCCCAGGGCTGAGCAAGGCGGAACGATCGATCACAGGCGTTTTTGTAATAATCTCTTTTTATATTTCAAGTGTAAACCCATCCATCTTCACACCGTCGAGGATGGACGTCTACATGCGTGACCTCCTCGCCGAGCTGCTGAGACCATTCACGACCAGGATTGAGTCCGCGTGCGTCACGAGAAGGCCAAGGGCTGGACAAGCCCGTGCGCAAGACCCTACAGCCAAGGAGTAAGCGGTGCTCGGTTGGATACCTGGTTCTATTCCCATTCACTTTCGGCATGTTATCGCTCTGCCTTGTGCCTTGTTTGCTTTTGCTACTGCGGAGAAGAGAAGCCAAAGGATGATCGCGACGAACCAGAACCAAGAGAGGATGAATGTGTCTTTGTTTGTTTCCAAAGACCAAGTACATGGCTTGCCGGCTCCTGCCGGCGGTTGGGGGGTGGGTGGGGGAGGGATGGCCACGCCCAGGTCGCTCTCTGGCGCCTGGACCGGTGGCCCCCTCGCCCCTCTCGTCGGCGGTCCCGCCAGGTCGCCCCCGTAGGGGCGCCTGCGCTGGGGACCGCTCTCGTTTGCGACCACGCCGGATCGTCCCGTAGGACGCCGGGCTGGTGGTCGCTCCTGTTGCAACCACGCCCAGATCGCCTCCTTTGGGCGCTGGGCCGGTGGTTGCTGCTGCTGCTGCTGCTGCTGCTGCCGTCACCCGAGGTCGTGCTCCGATGGCACGAGCCTGCTTGTCAGCGACGGCGGCACTTCCGTGGCCCTGCTTCAGGTCAGCGAATGAGGTCTTGCTCGCTGTCCGTGCAAAGAGAAAGCGAGAGACGTCAGTGAGGGCATGAAGAAAAGCAAGGAGAAAGCGTTCTTACCCTGGGATGACCACGGGAAATAGCCATGCGGGAGGGCGCAACGAACACCGCCGAGGTCGCCCGCTGTTGGGGATCGATCTCTCGTGTTGGGGTGGCGGTGGTTGGCCTCCCGAGACCACACGGTGGTGTGGCCTCTGCTGCTCGGCGCCTCTCCGATCGTAGAAGTCTGCAGACACACACAGGTCAGCCATGATGGACAAGTTGGGTGAGGCTCAGGGGCAGGGCACGCATCGTACCTCAAGAGAGGCACCGCAGCAGCATAAAGGGGGTACCTGCACGCACGGCACAAAGGGGGAGAGAAAGTTAGTCGACCCCTGGGCTTGGGGGTCAGTGTCGTCGTAGGCTCGGGTCGAATCGTCGTAGGCTTGGGTCGTTCGGCGTAGGCTTGGAGTCGTCATCATGGGCTCGGGTCGTTCGGCGTAGGCTTGGGGGTCATCGTCGTCGTCGTAGGCTTGGGTCGTCTGGCTGGGCGTCGCAGAGGTTGGGCAGGTCTTCCTGAGGTCGGGCAAGTCTGTTTTGGTTCAAAAGGGGATGGAAAAAATTGGTTGTTAGTAGGTTTGTATGTGGAGCATTTTACGGGAACTGTGAAGTAGCTGGCGGGAAGGGGTGGCATATGTGTACAAGGTTGGTGCTGGCAGGTAGGTAAAACGTTGAATGGCAAACGACCGAACGCTACAAGACCCTTTTATACCTGCCCAGAAGGTTCTCGGCAGCTCCAAAGGAGTTCGAGGATTGCGTTGTAACAGTTCCATTGGAGCATCAGCTCCGAAAGCACCAGTCAGAGACACTCCGTTGCTGGCGCGGAAAACCCGCAAGTCTTGGCATCATGAACTGTGGTTTTGGCTGATACTTGGCCTGTAACGACTTTCCCTTTGTTTCTTTTTCCTTCCACAGCCAGATTTTGGCGTGAAATGGAGCAGGGAAATTTCTCTGCTCGAGGGGCAGACACGCTTGGAATGCTGCAGCTCGAAGAGTATGATCTCTACCCAAGAGCCCAGCACTATATAGCCCTGAACTCCCTGGGCTTGCACCCGTATATTGCACCATATGTTTGGCACCGCACGACTTTTTCCAATTGTTTAACGACTTTCAGACCGAATAACCCTAGGTGCGTGGAGATAGATAGCAAGCCTCATTCATAACCTGACGCATTTATTCACCAGCACGATGGTTGATACGTTCATCGTCATCACACCAGCATGCCAGTTGTTATAGCTCCAGCGCTTCGTGCATGGAGGATTCCTCCTCCTCGCGCTGCTGCTGCTGCTCAGGCTGTGTGGCGTCCATGCCGGTGGGGAGGGAACAGTGCAGGTTGGCCGGGTACTCGGCCATCGGCTGGCGGATCACCTGCACGACCTAGACCAGCCATTAGATAATTATATATTATTTATAATTGAGATAAATATCTTTTGCTTTACTAAAGAGTTATTACGAGAGAGAAAGGAATACACACCTTCTGGAGGATGTCCTTCACCGTGTGGGTGCAGTTCCACCCCAGGGAGAGCACGCCGTGGTGGAGAAACCCGTCCGAGAACACGTTCGGGTGGCTCCTGTTGCACTTGAACCGCACCACTGCGGGCCCAGCCCAGTCAAGGGCTGCGTGTACTTGAAGCGGCGGAGCAGGATAGGCGGGGAGGGGGCGGAGGCGGGGCCAAGGCCAGTACGTGGTGGGTCGTTGGGGTAGTTGTCGTTGAAGAGGAGGGTGAAGGCCGACAGGCCCTCCTCGATCTCCTCGCCCATGAGGGACCTGACCTTGGCCGTCCACATCAGCGGGTTGAGGTTGTCCTGGATGGCGTTGACGTCCTGCATCACATCGCCCCGTCAGCTCGGCCAATCGAGCAAGACTTCAACAGAGGAGAGGAGAGGAGAGGAGAGGAGAGGAGAGGAGAGGAGAGGAGAGGAGAGGAGAGGAGAGGAGAGAGAGCGCGAGCCCACCGGGAGAGGGTGCTCGTGCAGCTCCTGCTGATCGTTTCGGAGGCGCAGGGCGGCCGACGAGGGTTTCATGTAATTGTCGCGCAGCTTGCTCTCGATCAAGACTGGGTTGTCGGTCTGCGTGATGTCGCACTCTGCGCGACATATCGTAAAATAAATCAACAATTTAAAAATTAGCTATTTTTAAAATAAAATCAAAAGCAGCGGTAAAAGGGGAAAAACCTTCGATAGTGAGGGAGCCGTAGATCTCCTGGAGCAGGTCGGGGTAGTAGAGCATGAGGTCCCGGAACTCATCGGTCTTCTCCAGCTCTCCCCAATGCGCCAGCACGAACGAAATGCACTTCGCGCGCCAAATCCAAGAGAGTCAGGGCACGGACACGCGTCATCATCGCTCATGTATGACTTGAGCTCCCTGGTCGCTCGCGAGTACCTGGTGGCGCAGCTCCTCGGAGATGTTGAAGGCGGTGAGGAGGCGGATGGCGGTGGGCAGGGAGAAGGACGAGGTGAGCCGTTCCTCGCACAGCTCCTTGAGCCCGCCCAACTGGAACCGCTCGGCCGCCAACAGCAATTCGACCAAATCGATCGACTACACACACCATATATATTCGTTTTTTATTTAAAAAATGAATTAAAAAAATAAAACTACATAGAATTAAAATAAATCAAAAACAAAAGGGGGTAAGGGGCGTACACGATCGGCAAAGTCGACGTCGTTGGTGTAGACGTACTTGAGCAGGACCAGGAACGTGTGCGAGTTGAGTTCCTTGATCTCCACCACGGGCTTCTCCTCGCGGCTCTCCCGCAGGCCGCACGAGAACAGCCGCCCAAAGTATTCGGAACGCGACGCCAGGACCACCTGATTCCGTGCCCCCCCCTCCCCAACGCGAACTAACTTAAGGTGGCTGCGCGTGTTCCTTCCTTAAGTTGGCAGAAGGCACCGCACCTTGTGGCCGTAGCAGGTGACGCCTTCGTCGGGAAACACGAACCTGACGTCAGAGAACTCGCTGTTGTTGAGCGCGCCGCCCAAGCTCAGCGCCGAGTGGCTGCGGCCAAATCAAACGGTGAGGTGAGCATCGGGAAAAAGGGCGACGCCCACGGCGAGCGAGCCGCCTCCGGAGCGTACGTACGTGGAGGCCTCGGGCACGGCGTAGGTCGTGCAGTGGGTGATCACGGGCTTCAAGCTCAGCCTCAGATCGTTGAAGGGCGTGCCCGTGCTCTCAAACTTGCGCGCCCAATCGGGCGCCGTGATGGTCCTCGTCGGCGTGTCGATTCCTGTGGTGTGGGCACAAGGGGCGGGGGGCTTGGAGTGAGCTTCATGCCAAGCTCCCGTCGCGATCTATGAGCGCACCGAGATCTCTGCTCAGCTGCAGGAAGAGTTGGGCGAGATCGATGCCCAGCAGCTTGATGGTGTGCTCCCGGTCTTTGGCGAAGGCCTCCCCAAAGATCTTGACGCGGGAGTAGCGCAGCTCGATGCCCACAGACTCGTCGTTGTCGTCGTCCTTGTCGTCTTCACTCTGCCCACGGCGATGGCGATGGCGCCCCTCTCCTCCGGTCTGCCGCATGCCTACGAGCACTCGGCCGCGCGGCACGTTCGCCTCTTCGCCAAGGCAGTCGTCAGCCTTCTCTTTCCCCTTGACGCTCTCGCTCCTGTCGTTGTTGTTGTTGTTGTTGTTGTTGCCGCCGCTGATGGTGTTATTGTCGTTGTCGTTTTCGTTGTTGTCGTCGTCGTCGTTGTCTCCGACGACATCGTCGTCTCGCTGGGCCTTCTCGCCGTCCTTCTCCTCTTCGACCTGGTTGAGGGCTTCCTCGAGCGACACGAGCTCGAAGCGGCGCCTCTTGGCCTTCTTGTCCGCGTTGGCCTGGGGCGACTCCGTTTCCTTCTGCCCGCCGTTCTCGCGCTGCTTCCGCTTGTGTCGCGAGTGGAGCGTCTGCCACAGCGTGGCATCGACGGGCGTCATCGCCGTCTCGGCCCACGGCGACCTCGCCAAGGACCACGAGCAGTCGTTGACCATTTGCCCGTGGATGGTCGTGGCCATGGTGGTGATGGTCGTGGTGGTCGGGGTGGTCGTGGTGGTGCCGTCCACGTTCATGCCCTCGCCGCCATCGATGGCCGAGTTGGCCTCCGCCATCGCCTCGGCCTCCTCCTCGTCCAGATCGCTCACGAACCGGGCGCCCGGCCACGCGAGGAAGAACTTGGCCTCGACGCGGTTCTGGATCGCGCGGCCCGCGTGCCACACGGAGCTCGCCCCCGACCGCGGCAGCGCCTCGCTGCCAAAGACCGAGTTGAGGACACCCTTGAGCGGCTGCGTCTTCGTGGCGTCCATCGCGGCGATGGCCTCGCGCACCATGGCCTTGATCGCGCGCTGCGTCATCTCGCGCATGACCTCGCGCCGCGCCAGGTCGCCCTGGAGGCTCGCGTAGACCTGGCCGAGGTGCCTCATGTTGAGGCCGGCCCGGTGGAGCTGGCCGGCGATGGCCTGCGAGGACAGCGCGAACGCGGCCCCGTCCTTCCCGAGGCAGGCGGCGTCGAGCGCCAGGGCCACGTCGGCGACCTTGGCGCGCATGAGGCTCCGCACGGTCCTCAGGTATTTCCGTCGACCGGTGGCGTCGTGCGCCTGGCTGCAGAGCAGCGGCGGCCTGTCGCTCGACAAAGAGAGAAGATGTGAGCCCCCGAGCGTGCGCGCGCTTGCGCACAAGCGTGAGTAGTGTACCGGTAAGGCCGGGGCAGGTCTTTGACCAACTCTGGCCGCACGCCGTCGGGGAACAGCGCCTCGATGTCGGCGAGAACGTAGACGTCCTTGGCCGGCCCCTTGTAGCCTGTCGGGAAGGGTCACCATGGCCACGCCCATGTCATGGTCAAGCTTGAAAATATGTGCGGGCGCACCTTTGAGAGGCCACGGTTGCGATCGGAGGATGACGTTGGACTCGTTAACGGTCACCAGCTTCTTGAAATCGCATCTCATGTTGAGCACTGCGTGTCGACACGCAGAATGTCAAGGTGGAGCAGAAATGCTGCAGCAATGCTGCTGTGCCACGGGGTACCCTTGGCCAGCTGCAGGATCCTGCCCGTGAGCCTGTCCTCGTCGCTTTGGGCGGGCGATGGGGCGCCGTCGGTCCCGCCAAGCACCAGCTCCTTCTCCACGGGGAAGAGCGCGGTCGCGCAAACGAAGCGGCCCTTGTACTCCGCCACGGCCGACTTGGCGTGTGCACGATCGCACGTTAGGATACGCGCGCGCATGCCCAAAGCGCAACATAACCCGCGGGACATGATAAGAGTCAGAGCGCGCAGGGAAGCCGTTGAGACACGCGGTGACGACACGTCGCGTACCAGGGGGACCAGCAGGCCATTGACCTTGCTGTTCAGCACCTCTTGCCTGACCCTGAAGAAGTGGCTGGCCTCGGCGCTCGAATCGACCTGCTGATATCGGATGCCCTCCATCACGTACACGTCCGGATCTCTTTTGACTCTCCTGCACACGAACGGCATGGGTCTCAACAGAGAAAATGAAAAAGAAAAAGCAAAAGCAAAAGCAAAGAGAGAGTGCACGTACGCGCCGAGCACGAGCGCGTTTTTGTGTGTGAGGATGTCCTCGACCGCAGATCGCACGCAGTTCATGAACTGCTCGCGCAGCTTGAGTATGCGTTCGTTCTTCTGCTTTGTTAAAACGAAGCCGAGCAGTAAGTCATGACTGATGGCACATGACCACTGAGAGAGCTCGTCGCGTACCTGGGCGGGCGAGAGCGTGGGATCGAGGAACGTGTGGGTGAGCTCCGTGGTCCAGTCCCGCTTTGTGATCTCCTTTTTCCACCATTCCTGCTTGTGTTCCTACAGCACCAACACCCCCCCCCCAATGATCACCGTCAACAACACACGACCATCGATTGTTGGAATGCATGGCATGTGCGCACCTCCACGTTTTGGGCCTCCTTGCCCAACTTCACCACGCATCGCGTGACACGCGACAGCAGACGGGTAAGGAGAACGGACACCATGTGATGAAGAAGCAGGGCAATGTGGGGAAAGGCGAGGTACAGCTGCCTGGAAGTGGCGCGATGCGGCCAGGGCGAGCTGGTCGCCCTCCTCGTCCCTCCGACGCCGGTGCGTCACCCAGAAAGGCCCGCTGCCGAGGCCGTGGGCTGCGATCGACCCGTCCTCGCTGTCGTCGTCGGAATCGTCGTCGTCGCCATCGTCGTCCGATCGCGTTAGGTCGCCGCGAAGGTGGCGAGGCCGATACTCAAAGTCCAGACCGGCGAGAGGATCGATGCCCAGCGCGCGAATGCGCCGACGTCGGGGCATCAGAAGCTGCTGTTGGGGCGAGTGCTGTGGCTGCTGCGGTTGGGGCGAGTGAGCCTGCGGCAAGCGCGCCAGAAGCGTCTGCGGCAACACCGGACTGGACAAGAGAGTGGGAGGAGTGGGAGGGTGTGATGTCGACGACGTGGGCAGTGGCGCAGGTGCGGGCGAGAGGAACGGAGCAGGCTGCGGGGGTGCCGTTGGCTTTGAACGATGCGAGGAGCATTTGTATATTTTTATATTATAAATAATGTGGGTTAGGATAGGATGGTAATCGGCCGTCAAAATTATAAAATAAATAATATTACTCAAAAAAAGAAGAAGAGGCGCGTACAAAGCTTGGCAAGCCCCAGTCAAGGTGTTGCACGATCGTTGGTGGAGCGGAAGACGAGGAGGAGGACGAGGAGGTGGCAGTGGTGGCCCAGGGCACCTCCCAGGGCAGACCTTCCTGCTCCTCTCCTAACAGGACGGTTCCCAAGTTTCTGGGAGGCTCCTCTTCCATCTGTTCTAGGTTGTCCTCTTGTTCCCCTCTGGCTTCGTCCTCACCACGGCCAGGACCTTCCCACAGTGTGTCCTCATCTTCCTTCGCCTCCTTTTCCATCTTTCGTACTTTTTTGCTGTGTTGTGTGCTGTGCGAACAGCAATTAAAACCTAGTTGCAAGCAAGAGGGCCCGTTTTGTGCTTGCCTGGCTTGGCAGAGGTTCAACCGAAGTTGTGGTGTTCCCGCTCTTGTGCGTTCTCTCTTCCGCAGAAGAAAAGTGCAAGAAAACATCCTGTTGCATTTTTGTCGATATTTATGCCATTGGAGAAAAATGATTATAAAAAAGAGTTCCGTTGGCCTACGGTGAGTGAAGGTTCACCTTTCTTTGGGAGTAAGAGGGGCAGGCTTGGAAGACCTAGCTTTGGGAGCTTGCTTACCCTCGTACTTGTGTTGGTGCTCTTCCTTCATGCGGGCGTAGTCGGGGTCGGCCTTGACCACCTCCAGCCGCTGGCGGAACTCTTCCGCGCTCCGCGCCTTCACCGGATCGTGATCCAGGGGCAGCACCTCCTTGGTACGAGTTTTGATCGTGTGCCTTCGATTGCGTTCGTCCTTGAACTCCGAGTTGGCCATCACGTCCTCTTTCTCCGCCTCCGTCATCGTATGCCCTTCGCCTCCCTCGTCAGTTCGTAGCTCCTCCCCAGACAACGCCCAGAGGCAAGGCTTCAGTACCCTCTCTGTCTTTCGTGGAGTACTTGCGCCCAGTGCGGTGGTTGGCATAGCGCCTCGAGCGCGTGAAGCCCATTTGCAAGAACTTTCTGCTCATGTCCATTCCTGGTCGCCTGTCAGACATCGCGCGACAGAACCGCTACTACTTAAGTAAAGGGAGGTCTTGCGCACCAACGAAGTCGCTGTGTTGCTTGTAGCCGTTGTAGAGCTCGAGTATGGCGTCGGCGCTCTTGGCGGCGATGTCCGGAGTGCGGAAACGCCAGTGGGGCAGGATCTCTGACTTGTAGGGTTCCACCGACAGAACGCCCTGCTCGCCCCTCCCCACTTGGTACAGCTCCGGATGCTCGCGCATGTTGAGCGACTTGAAGTCAAGCGAGTAGTCAAATCCTGCCTTCTTGTTGTTCTTGGCCAGCTTCTTCCGTTCAGGTTCAGGCTCAGGAATGTCGCGATGGTCGTCTCCTTCGCTTTCGTTCTTTGAGTTTAGATAGCTAGTGAGACTTGTTTGCTTCCTCTTCATGACTACTGAGGTGTAAGGGAGAGACTGGAAGGTCAAAGGAGTGAAGCAGCGTCTTCGCATGCGCTGCTTCAATTGTGGAGTTTGCGCTGTGGGTATGCGCTCTCGTCTTCTCCACGTCGAGCAGCCCGATGATCAACGCCCTGGAGCTCATGATCAAATTCCCAAGGCTCCCGAATCGAAATCGCTACCTGGTTTCGTTTAGTTTCCCGTAGCTGGCTAAGCAACCAAGCGAACCAGCGTCGGAGGCATCAGACAGAAAGAAGACCACACAAGCATCATGGCCGACCAGGAGACGAGGGAGAGAAGAAAACCGCTGCCCCTGAGGTATGAGGACAACATAAGAGCGCTGGAGCGACAGGACCACTTGACTGGGGTCAAGCTTGCCGGGGATGACCTCACGGAAACACTAATGGAGGAGGAGCGCGAGGATCCGCCCTTCCACACACCCATCCTCTCAGGTAGGTAGAGTTGCTCAGCTCTGCATGCGCGAGTTACTCAAGGTGTGTTGCTAGACCGGAAGGTCGACCTGCCGGACACTGGCATTGGGTCGGGCCTTCACAAATACCACAACGTGCCATCCACCGATATCGATCACTATGTACACCATCCTGATGAAGACTCCAACAAGGCGTATTTAGAGGTACTGCAGTGCATTCCCTTTGCCTTGCGTTGGCTGGTGGCTTAGCGTGTTCTTCAGATGGTGAGGGACGTAACCACAGGAGCGCCGCGGATGATGCGCAAGCCCCTCAACGCAGAAGACTGACCCAAAGTATTGACCTCACAAGCCTGATGGCGAACTTCCAGCCGATTGAAGAGCGAACGAGGCCTGAGGGATCAACCTTTACTTAGCAAGCAAACCAAATCAGAACTTCAATAAACTGAAGCTTGACCAATACGCAGTGCTGCATCACTTTTGAGGTTCATTCCCTGTCGATCAGCTGCTCTTGCAGCTCCCTGCAAAAAGCAGCCCCAGTGTTGGCGATGATTGCAAAGGGAACTTCCATTCAAACCCAGCGAGCACGATTGGGCGGAGCAGGACCGTGGTCAAGTGATCCATGGAAGGGGTCCGCTTGGCCGGAAAGACAAGTGAAAAAAGGACCAACCAGAAATGTCGCAAAGTTGACATTTTTTGTGGAAGATTTCGGCCGGATTTCTACCGGGTCGTGGCGACCACCGGAGCGAACCGTGCCGTCAAGCCATCACCTGGCGGTCTCTTAAATACTGAACTCGCCCATTCCCTTTACCATCATCAGCACTCTCTCCAACACAAGGCGCTCTACCACCCCTTCTCACTCGCACTCTCCAATCGATCACTTGCCTTCCAATCGACAACATGAAGTTCGCCGTCGCCTTCGCCTTCTTCCTTCTCGGCCTGACCCTTGCTTTTGGCAACACTATCAACAACGGCGCTATTGTGGGATCCTCCAGCAGCAGCAGCAACGTCGTCGGAACGGCCATCTCCACCTCGGCGGTCACTGACATCACCAAGACCACCACCATCACCCAGACCGCCTCCGCCGGCCTCCAATACGTATGCAGCAACCCTCAGAGAAGCTCATCGCCTGTTCCAGCACGTCGAATGAGCTGAACGACTTAGCTAACGTATGTGTTTGCATTGACAGGCTCGCCCCACCGTGATGGTCACCCTCGTGCCCACTGTTGTGCCCACCATGCTGCCCACCGTCACCCCCGTGGCCTACATCGACTATGACTACGAGGACACCTCCGCCGCCTCTGGCCTCGCTCCCTTCTCCTTCTTCTAAGCGTCCCAACTATCCTGCCTGGGGCAGGTAGCTGGGCTGCAACGTGATCACGATAGATAGATATCTGTCCTACACACAACAACCCAACCCATTTTTAAAGCACGACCGACTGTAGGCCGCCGGCAACGAACCTGGTGGCCACAAGCGATCGTTTTGGAGAGTCAACCCTTTAGATAAAGTTTTCCCGTTGAGATTAGTTTTCTCTTGCTTGAGAATGGATTGCCTCACGCCCACCGCAAGTTGGTGAATCGCTCCAGGGATTGTAGCAATACTGTGGCGAGCGAGCAGGCCTGAGACTGTGGGCGCATATCCCCGCAGAACAGGAAAAGGTCCCCGGCGACTCTGATGTGCAGGAAAGAAATGTGCTTACCGCTGTGCTACCCGCCAGCCCACGCAGCCCTAGCGTGGAGCCAATTCTGGTTTTGACTGCGCAGTGTCATACGAAACTTCTGAGATTGGGTCAAGACAAGACGTTCGTCGTGTTCAACGAGTGTTGTTTTCAGAGCTTGGCCTTGCCACCGAATTTGCCAGCAGCCAAGCCGAGCCTGATGTCGTCCAGCCAAGCGAAAGGAGAAGGGATCAGTTCATAAAATTTTATAAAGGGCGATGGCAGCGCAGGAGACGACGCACCCGCCCTTGGTCAGCTTGTCGTAGGCGTCGATGTACATCTCCTGTTGTCGGTTGTTGTTGCCACTACACGTCAGTGCTGGCTCTCTCCAGAGTTCAAGCAGGGCATTTCCTTCATTTTACCTGCTTGAGCTGGCTGAGGATGGTCTTGTTGGCGCCCCTCGGTGCCAGCTTCCGGGCCAACGCCACGGCGCGCGACAGCACCTCGGCCTCGGGGACCGCCGCGTCGATGAAGCCCGCCTGACCGCGCCAACAACCGCAGTCAGCAGCACGCCTCCCTTAGTGCTTAGGAGGGGCAGGCAACCTTGGCGCCCTCGGGGGCCGAGTAGCGCTTGGCGTTGAGGATCGAGTCCCTGAAGATGGTGCGCTCCAGCTTGGCCCTCGCGACCGCAGCCATGCCGGGGCAGAGGTTGAGCCCGATGTCTACTTCGTTCAGGCAGCAGAAGCCGCGGTCCTCCCTGGGAGCGATGGCGGTGAGCGATGAGGGTCCAAGACCAAGACGACTGCAATCGACGCACCGCATGATTCGGTAGTCGTGGGAGAGGGCCATGAGGAAGCCACCGGCGAAGCAATGGCCGTTAACCGCGGCCACGGTGGGAACGCCCGCAATTAGGAAGTGAGCCAAGAGGGCCATGTACCTGCATCATCACGATCGTCATCAGTCCATGCAACACGCAATGTATACAGGTAGGTAGAGATGCAGAATACTGGTTCATGAAGGATTCGACTTGATCGGTGTGGCTGCCCACGTAGTCGAGATCGAGACCGTTGGAGTAGAACTTGCCCTCACCGACGGTGACCAGCGCGGTGGGTCCATCGTGCCTGTGCGCGCAGGGGCGGAGTAAGGCAAAAAACAACACAAGAAGCTGAAGGAGTTGTAGAGTGGATGCGCACTGCTCCACGTAGTCGAGGGCGCGGTTGAGCGCGACCATGAAGTCGGGGTTGAAGCGGTTCTCGTTGGCCGTCATGTGCAGGATGAACACACCCTCTGCGCCCTCGGCCGCACGCACCGATACGCCTGGGAAAAAAAAGAATAAATGCATAAATATTGTGCAAAGAAAAGAAAATAAAAAATAAAAAATATTTAAATAGTGTAATTGTATACAACAAAAACAAAGAGAAGGTGTACCAAAGCCAAAGTCCTTCGCAGCCATTATGGTTATTGATTTCGAAGATTCGTGCAAGTGCACTTGTGGCCTTGATTATGCTTGGAAAGAGATAAATGAGGATGGCCTGCGGGTTGGGGAGGCGGCAAGTCCCAGCAAGAAAAACAGGTTCGAAATGGAAAAAAAAGCAACCAAAAATAATAAGGAAATAACGCATCGTCAGATAAAAGGCAAGTATGAATGTACATTGGGAAAGTTGGCACAAGTAAGCGTGGCAACAGGTAGAGTACAACAACAACAAAGACGGCGAGTGGTAACGCCATGAAGAAGGGTAGAGAGAAGGGCATGAGGGACTCACTCGCCCCACGGGTTGGGCAGGATGGTGGAGTCGTTGATGCCCATCTCGCGCAGCTGCCGCCTCTCCTTGGCCCTTCGGTTCTGGAACCAGACCTGCACCTTCCTCGCCGTGAGGCCCAGCTCCTGGGCGAGCCGCTCCTTGGTCTTGCGAGACGGCAGCGGGTCCCTCAGGAACACCTCCTCCAGCTGCTGGTACTGCGCCTGGTCCGTTCGACTCCGATTGCTGCGCCAAGCAAGAAATCGCGTCAGCATGTTGCGTTGTGTGTGTTCTGTGTGTTGTGTTACCTCTTGCTCTTCTTCGCGGCGGGCTGTCCGTCGGAGCCCTGACCGATATCGGGCGAGGAGGAGGAGCTGGGAGAAGACCGGCCCTGCTGCTGCTGCTGTTGCTGCTGCTGATTGTGGAGCTGGATTCGCTTCTTGATGCTCTCGTGGGCCATTCGCTGCATGGCCACGTGATGGGTGAAGATCTCGATGTCCTTCTTCGAACACGCGCTCGAGTTGTCGGTGTGCGCGTCTCGAAGGATGCCCTCGACTTGCTGCAGCTGCTGCTCCCGGTCGAGGACGACTGGCCGCGGCTGCTGCTGCGGAGATTGCATCACAACCTGTTGCTGGGGCTGCGGCTGCTGCGACGGCTGCTGCTGGAATTGCTGCTGCATAGGCAGTTGAAGCTGGTGAGGCGAGATGCCTGCGTTCGTGTGCTGCTGCTGCATGATGTGCTGGTGCTGGTGTTGGTGGTGCTGGTGCTGATGCTGGTGATGGATGTGCTGGTGCTGCTGGAAGTGCTGCTGGTGGGCGTGCGTGGCGCCGCCCGCGCCCGAGGGCATGACGTGTTGGGGCGAGTGGGGCCGCATCGCCTGCTGGTGAGGACCGCCGCCGTCGGGCTTCTTGGCGATGGGCCTGCTGAGCGGCGTCCGGAAGGCCGAGTGCTGGGACGGCACGAACTGCGACGGGTCGCCGACGCCAAAGTCGGCCGGCATGCCGGATGCGGTCGTCGACGAGGCGACGGCCCCGTCGTTGCTTGGGGCGTTGCCGCCGTTGTTCAGCATCGGCGGCTGGTTGTTGTTGCCGCTGCCAGCGGTGGAGGCGGCGTCGTTGGGCAGGTGTGGAATCTCGAGCACCTGTAGCATGGCCTCCTCGTCTTCGGGCAGCGGGTAGAGGAGTGTAGACGCCGTGAACGAGCGGGGCGACGACGAACGGGCAGACGCCGACGAGAGCGAGGAGACGAAGGACGGCAGCAGGATCTGGCCGTCATCGAACGGGATGGGCGATGGCCGCGGCTTGTAGACCCGACCTGCGCGATCCCAAAAACGACGTAGCGTCGCATAGCAATAGCGTGAGGTCGGCAAAAAAGCAAAAATCATTTTAAAAAGAATTTTCTCACCAAGGCGAAGTAGGGCGGTACCGTGATGGTGCTGGCTGTGGGGGTTGAAGTGGTGATGGGGATGCTGGGGGTGGTAGTGGTGCTGATGGTGCGGATGGCCGGGGTGATGCTGCACGACGTAGTGCTGCGTCGTCTGCTGCGGCTGATGCTGGTGCTGGTGCTGCGTCGTCAGCTGTTGTGGTTGCATCCCTTGGGGCTGCGCCATTTGCTGTTGGCTCGTCATCTGCTGCATCTGTGGTTGGTGTTGAAGATGCGCCTGCTGCTGATGTTGGTGGTGGTGATTTTGAGGCTGTTGGGTTGGGGGCTGCATCTGGGGCGGCAACTGAGGAGGCACGGGGTTCCAAGTCGAACCCTCACCGTAGCCGTTCCCCATCACGTCGGGCGCCATCATCAATTGCGACGAGGTAGCGGGAATCGAAGATGGATGCTGCCCTCCGAGAAAGGAATGTGGCGAGGATGAGCGATTGAGGCCTCCGCCATTCGGTAGGGTAAGAGGCGATCGGGTCGCGATGCGCTGAAGAGTGGAGAGGATAATGTCCGAGCCTTGACCTCCTTCGGTCTTCTTCGTAACCGACCCCGCCGCTGTCGTGGGCGTCGACGATCCAGCTGTTGTCGTGGTGGTCGGCGTTGCCGTGGGCGAGGTTGGCGAGGTCGAACTCGTCGGGGCTGGGGCCGCCGCCGGTGCAACTACCGACGACAGAGCCGAACTCGTCGCCCCCTGGCCTGTAGAGGTTGCACCAGTCTCATCATCGGTTCGTTTCCTGGATTAACGTGGCCAAGGCGTTGAGTCAGGTTAACGAAAACCAAACTCCTCTTCATAACTTCCCTCTTCCCCGCCCACCATCTTCATCTCCGAAGAAGAAGAGCGTCCCTCGCACCTTTTGTTCGTTTGTGGGGAAGCTAGCGGGGCTTGCATTGAAGCTCAATAAACAAGAAGGAGAGAATGGAAAGAGACCTCTTGAGAGCTCGTACAGAGAATGAACGAACGAGGCCCAATACGTGGGTAATACAATAGACTACAAGCTATCGTTCGTTTCCTCCGAGCAGGGCAGAAGTAAACAAGAACAGACAGGGGTAGGCGCGCAAGGCGTGTCGCCAAGAGAACGCAGCCTTGTGGTTGGCTAATACCCCGTCAACGTTGGCGAACACAATGAGAGGTGCTGTCTTGTGGCAGAGGCAATAGAGACAAAATCAAGGAATTTGTTTAATTTGTAGATATTAATTTTGGCACTTGGTATCCAGCCTATGGCGAGTTGCGTTATATCTTGGCCCAATGGCGTGTTGTTCGAAGCTTGATCACCACCCACCCACCCCCAGAGGGACCCCTTCCCAAATTGAGGTAGGGCCTATGGCCCGCCTGTGGTGGGTGTGTGGTGTTGGTACAGCAGCCACACGCCTGACCACTGCCAAGTTGGGATGTTGCTCTGGCAAAGGTGCCATCACCATTTTTTTAACATGACTTACATATAAGCACATCATCTGCACTGTTTTTGGAATCATTGTCCTTGTGTTGTTAAGCAATGGGGAGTGGTGTGGGTGAGGGATGTAGTTAATTAGCTGTTGTGTTGTTCCCTTGTCTTGTATGGAGTTTGGATGTATAACTTGAACCTGTGTCTATTGTGTCCAATGAAGCCTTGGTGCTGACTCCCCTCAAACTTTCTCCTCACTACCCTCACCTTTTAACATCTCAATTTGTGGATGCTGTCCAGCTCCCTTGCATATCGTAGGGGACAAACAGAACAGTTCAACACCCCTCCCCCCATTTTGATATTTGTTGATTGAGTTCCACATTTTCCCAACACTACATTTATCCTGCTTTAGCTAGCCCACTAGATCTGGCATTGATCAGCACAAAGCTCACCTTTACTCATTCTCAGACATAAATATTTTCAGCATTCACATCTTTTTGTTTTGTGTTGGCAAGAAAAAAAGTTTTTGGTTTCCCTTTGATTTATTTTTCCATCTCACTGGGGGGGCAGGATGGACCTAAAGGCGTTACTGGCGGCTCGGGCAGCGCGGACCGCCCCCCAACCGCTGGCGGCGGCACTTGCAATGCAACGTCCGTTGAGGCTGGCCAGCAGCGAAGAAGACACCAACACGAGCGGAAGGCTCTACACCTGGGGCAGGAACGACTATGGTAGGCTCCTCACTTTGCCTTCTGGTCCTTGGTCAAGCTCTCTGACTCTCCCATGCGACAAGGGCGCTGTGGGTTGGGAGACACTGAACATAGGGCCGTGCCCACCAGAGTGCCCGATCTGTGTCTGGTGGTGAAGGTGCGTGGCGGGGCTGGCCACACGCTGGCCTTGACTGCCGGTGGCGACGCCATAGCCTTTGGCAAGGTGCTGTGACATGGCAATCGCCCTCGAGCCTATCAGCGCTGGCACTCAATTGCGTGGGCGGATTCAGAACTACCTCGGTCAACTCGGCGTTGGCGACGACGAAGACCGCTACTACCCGCACAAGCTGCCGCTGGCACGACCCCATGCACTCTGCTGGCAGAGGGCTTGCCTCGTCTTGGAGGGACTACCTGTAACTCAGACTTGACGCGCATGTGATGCGGTGTGGCAGGACGGGAAGGCCATCTCGTGCTCGGGTGGCGGCAACTTCAGCGCCGTGGTGACGCGGGAAGGCAACGTCTACACGATGGGCTGCGGCTACTTCCATGCCACGGGGCAGCCCACCGAGTCCCACTTGTCCCTGCCCACCTTGGTAAGCATTGAGGCTCGCCTCTACCGTGCATCGTATGCTTGAACACAACCAACTGCTGTGTTCGCGGCCAATATTGGTAGGTGCCGTTTGCAAGCGCAGTGAAGGTAATCGATGTGGCCTGCGGAGAACTGCATGCCATAGCGCTCTCCGCGCAGGGCCAGTGCTTTGCATGGGGAAAGAACGCAGAAGGTGTCCTCCCGCTGCTCGTGACTACCCGGCCCTTCACACTCACTCGCTCTCCTCTTTCCTCTTCAATACACACCTACACAGGCCAGTGCGGGCAAGGTGCACCAACGCTGTAACGAAGCTCTCGACAGCCCAGGCCATTCGACTAACGCCGCTTCTCGCCTTGCCCGCTGTCGGTCAAACAGGGGAGACCTCGCGCTTCTGTCCAGCGCCGCTGCAGGTAAAGGGCTTGGAGGGCAGACGCGTTTCAGCGATATCATCGAACTTCAACTGGAACATGGCCATCGTGGTGGTGGCCGACGACGGCGATCTAGGCCCCGGAGAGAGCGGGGTGTGGGCGTGGGGCGAAAACGACTCGGGCCAGCTGGCGCTCTCCGCCGGCGGTGACCAACCATTCTCTGCTCGGCCGACTCGAATCGCTGGCATCGAAGCGGGGCGGGTCATGGCCATAAGCTGTGGTGGGTCGTGGCCTTCTCGCTGTCTAACTCTGCTCTCTGTCGATCGTCTGACGTCATCATCCACGTTTCCAGGAAAGGACCACGGGGTGGCCGTGGACGATGAGGGCGACGTGTGGGTCTGGGGCGTGGGCGAACTGGGCCAGCTCGGGCTAGGCGAAGAGTGCGGCCCGGTGGCGCAGAAGCCGCGCAGGGTTCCCTTCTTCAGCCAGCGGAAGGACAGCCTGACCGTGATCGACATTGCCGCTGCCAAGAAGCATACGCTCTACCTGACGCGAGAGGGCCACGTATATACAGACTGTGCTCCATCTCGTGCGCGTGTGTAGTGTGCGTGCTGACGCCACGCTCCTGTGCAGGTGTATGTGAGTGGAGACGACCAGTTTGGCAACGAGAGGGTTGATGTGCCGGTCAACCCGCATCAAGAGCCACATCGGCTCGATGTCGGCTACTGCGTTTCGGCCATTGGCGTCGGCGGCTACCACAGCTGCCTGGTGGCAGGCTCCAACCAATGAGAGGATCGCCCATTGTCATTCGGCCGCACGCGAATGGTTGTTCGCTTAAAGTGGTGGTTTCACTGTACTGCCAACTTAAAAAGACCTCAACTCCCCCACCACAACGCCCACACAAACTCACTGGCGACGCACAACATGGAAGCGAAGACCGACGAGCAGCCGCAGAAGGAGGAGGAGGTGAATGAGTTGAAGGAGAAGCTCAAGGAGCAGGAGAGCGAGCTGGCCAAGCTGCGGCAGCTCAACGAGCTCCTGCTCGAGCGCATGAACAAGAAGGACAAGAAAGCGGTCAAGTCGGCCACCACCGACGGGGCTGGGGCCGAGGGCGAGCAGAAGTACGAGAACTTCGAGGTCAAGAAGGTGCCAGTGCGGCATGCCCACACCAACGAGATCATCGACTACGACCACGTCGTCACCTTCACCAACCAGGAGCCCGTCACCTACCTCCGTGGCTTTGTCGTGCGGCCCACCTGTGACATTTATTTATTTATTTTAATTTTTGCTATTTTTTTAAAGTTAATAATATTTTAATATTGAATTTTTGTGTTTTGTGCACAGCATGTAGACACGCTGCACTCGGACCCGCCCACGGCCAAAGCCGACGAGCTGTTCCAGGCCAGGTAGGACCTCTACTTGCTCTTACGAGAGCCCCTCCTCGTGCTTAGCGCTTCCGCTGTGCCCTCTGCTAAGCGCTTCCTGGGACGTTTTGTTAGGACGGAGCTCAAGCAGTTCCACGGTGTCGAGAGCATTGAGGAGGTGGTCACCTTCCTCGACACTCTCTATGGCGACATGATCAAGCGCTACGACAACATGTTGTCCGAGGTGCCCCCTCCCCTCCCCGCCTTCCGTCGCCACCCACCCACATGACCCGCACGCACACGTTTCGCGGACCGCTGACGCTTGGGCGCCTTGCTTGGCTTGACAGGGCGTGATCAGCTACCGGGCCCTGTGGTACATCTTCACCAAGGGCAAGAAGGTCATGGGCAAGACCGACACCAACTACTCGGTGGGCGCCGAGGTCGCCAGCTCGCACTATCGCGGCGGCATCTTCCCCAGCTTCGAGGTGCAGGGCTCGGTGATCAAGGCCAACGGCAAGGAGGTGCGCGCTCCCCCCCCAAACTCTCCCCCCTCCTCCCTCCCGCCATTGACACGCGCACGCGCGCGTTGGCCCGTAGTTCTACACGACGTCGCAGTCCTTCCGGGTGTTGCCCTACGCCGGCACCAAGCCGCTGGACGAGCTCCCCGTGCGCCTGCTCGACGCCGACACCGAAGCGCTCCTCACCGAGCGCGGACGCAAGGTGCGCCGCTAGTGGCCCACTGGCCTTTGCGCTTATCCGTGTGGCTCACCTCTCTCTCTCTCTCTCTCTCTGTGTGTCGACAAGTTTGCGCGATTGGCCGTGGGCGTGCACTACCAGAGGTACAAGGGCTACCTGGCCCAGAAGGAGGGCTGGTGGGGCTACCAGCTCTACAAGGCCGACGGCCGCTGCATGCTCGACGGCGTGAGCTTCAACCGGCTCAACCCCAACTCGCGCTCGGCCGACCTCACGGGCGACCTCAGCCAGGACCAGTACAACCAGCAGACCAACAGCTTCGAGGCCATCCCCGAGGAGAAGATGTTCATGGTAGCGCTGCGTTGTCCCTCTCCCCCACTTGCTCTATCGGCTTCCGCTAACACTCCCCCCCCCGTGTGTGTGTGTGTGTGTGTGTGTGTGTGTGTGTGTGTGTGTGTGTGTGTGTGTGTGTTGTCAGGCGTGGCCGACGATCCTGGGCTTCTCGTTCAGTGCCAAGAAGTGGGGCGAGTTTGCTGTCGACAGCCTGGCCGAAGTCAAGTTTGACGACCAGGCCTTCCACAAGTACTGCTTTCTCTCTCCCCCCCCCCGCGCCTCACGCGTAGTGTAGTCGGATCCCACTAACCGCACGCGCGCACACACACGAAATGATCGACCAGGTTGGTGTTGCCGGAGGAGAAGAAGGTCCTGATCCGCTCGCTGGTGGAGAACAGCGCCGACTTTGCCGACATCATCAGCGGCAAGGGCGGCGGTTGCATCTTCCTGCTGCACGGCAGCCCGGGCGTGGGGAAGACCCTCACGGCCGAGTCCGTGGCCGAGCTGCTGCACAGGCCCCTCTACTCGGTGAGCGTGGGCGAGCTGGGCACGGACACCAACGAGCTCGAGAAGAAGCTCACCGAGATCCTCGAGGTCTCGAGCTCGTGGAACGCCGTCATCCTGCTCGACGAGGCCGACGTCTGTACGCTACTGCCCCCCCCCTCCTCCCTCCAACAAGCCCTCTGTCGTGTGTCGCTCATGTGTGTTGGTGGGCAGTCCTGGAGAAGCGCACGGAGAACGACGTGAAGAGGAATGCGATGGTGGGCATCTTCCTGCGCCTGCTCGAGTACCACCAGGGCGTGCTGTACGACATACTCAACTTACTTATATTTTAATCCTATTTATTTTTTATTAATAGACAAAAATAACCAAAGGCTTAAAAAAATTTCTATTTCTAGAATTAAAAATTAAATGAAATATTAACCCTTGTTCTCTCCCCTTCGTAGCTTCCTGACGACGAATCGGGTCAAGTGCTTCGACAAGGCCTTCCACTCGCGCATCAGCATCGCTATCAAGTACGAGGACCTGCGGGTCGACTCGCGCACGCAGATCTGGGCTACGTTGCTCAAGGTAGCCAACATCAACGACATCAAGCCCGAGGAGCTCTGCAACTACGACCTCAACGGGTACATTCCACCACATGTTGCCGCACATACGCACACGCACACGGATACACACGCGGGCCCGGACGCTGACGTTGTGTGGGTACAGTCGTCAGATCAGGACGATCATTCGACTCGCGCTGGCGCTGGCCAAGACCGAAGGGGTAGCCGTCAACAAGAGCCACCTGGAGCGCACGATCAAGGTGGCGCTTCAGTTTGCCGCCGACCTGGAGAACGCCTTTGAGTGATCCCGCATGTGGGATCAACCACCATGGCCATAAAGTAAATTATTTATTTGCTCGATTTTTATTTACTGTTTTGTTGGTCCACTCTGTACACCATATTTGTTCGACCTCCGCCCTTCACACTTGCTCACTCCTGACGTCTGCTCGCCGCTGGCGGTGGCTGGCTGACACGATCTTCTCGCCAATGGCCTTGGCAACCAACGGCGGCACAGCTGCGTGGCCTGAGGTGAGAAACGAAAGAACGAAAGAGAGCACGAAAGCGGAAGCATGGAGCGAACCGTTGCCAATCTGGCGATACTGAATGGCCAGGGCGCCGCTGATGCGAAAGTAATCGGGAAAGCCCTGCGCTCGGGCACACTCGCGCACACTACGGTGGGCCAAGCCGAGCTCAGCTTGGGCTACGGCGACGACCCAGTCTTGGAGGGGGGCAAGAGCTCACCTGATTACTCGAGCGCCGGTGGGGTGGAGCACTCGGCCTCGCTCGACGTCGGGCGTGGTCTTGATCGTGTGGAACTTGCCCTCCCACTGGAGCGCCCTGTGCTGCATGTTCTGTCGCGTCGTCGACTGATTGTTGTAGACCAGCCCGCGGCCCTCGGCCGACTCTTCCGCGCCCTCGGACCGCCAGGAGCGCATGAAGCGCTGGTACGGCGAGAACGGCGGGCAGAAGTAGGGCACACCGTCCTTGTCCTCGTTCTCCAGCTCCATCACCTCATCCGCCAATCGTTGCGCTGTCGTCTTCGCTCTCTTGATCGCTTTCGTTCTATTCGCCCCGCCGCCATTGTTCTCATCGTAGGATTCGGCTTCATCGTCGGCGTCACCTTCGTCCCAGACATCGCTTTCGCTTTCGCTTTCGTTATCCGCTTCGACTTCTTGTTCGGTGATGGCGGGCAGGTCGCCAATTGCTTCGATGACGGTGAGCGGCGGGAAGATGGTGGGGAAAGAGTTGTGGACCAGCAGCCGAAGGTCGGCCGGGAGCTGGCTCACCTGAAAGTTGCCCACCACCCGCGACGGGAAGGAGTGCGTCGGTCTCGGGAAGTGCGGTAGCCTCAGCGGACGACGCGCCGCGATCATGAAGAAGCGCCACCTGCACACACATCGCGTCAGGCCCGTGGTGTGGTGGCCATTTTGTTGTCGACAATGGGCACGTGGTTACCTGTCCTGGGCCAGGCCGTACTGGCCGCATTGGACGCAGGCGACGCGGACCTGGTAGTCGTTCTGGAGCATGTGGGCGACCAGGCTGCGAGCGAGGTAGCCCTCGCCCAGGGTGACCAGGCCCATCACGTTTTCCATCAGCACGTACTGCGGTTGTAGGTGGATGACGAACTGCAGGAACAGATTGATGTTCCTATCGCGCATGCGTGTGAGTGTGAAGTGTGCGTTTTGTGTGTGTGTGTGTGTGTGTGTGTGTGTGTGTGTGTGTGTGTGTGTGTGTGTGTGTGTGAGAGAGAGAGAGAGAGAGAGAGAGAGAGCAGAATTGAGGTTGCGTTGGTCACCTGTTCTGAGGGTGGGAGAGCGCGCGGTTCCTGTTCTGGAGGGCAGCGCCTTGACACGGAGGCCCGCCGGCCAGGAGAGTGACCTGTATGCGTGCGCACGTTTCGTTGGAAGAGTAGCTCGTGGGTGTGTGTGTGTGTGTGTGTGTGTGTGTGTGTGTGTGTGTGTGTGTGTGTGTGTGTGTGTGGCGCGGTGTATACCTCGCCGGGCTTGGGCAAGGAGTCGTCCAAGCCCTGCTTCATTTTGCGCAGGATGTCCCACGCATCTTCGTGGTAGACACGCGCCCGCGGATGCGCCCGCCTGTAGGTCTCCACGCAATGGTCGTCGACATCTAAAGAATACAACACGCCGTCAGCAGAGCGTTCCATGAATGCTTGTGGGTTTTGTGAGTCTTACCGACGGCCCACTTGACGTCAACGCCGGCCATCTCCAGACCGAGCGACATGCCGCCGCAGCCGCAGAAGAGATCGAAGGCCGTCATGTTCGTTTTCTGCTGCTCCCCCCTGCGTGCGCCCTCGTCGGGCACGAAGTCAAACGGGTCGCCTTCCTCCTCCTCTTTGATGATGCGCGATCGGGTTTGGCGGCACAGGACCTGATCCTGGCTCAGACGCTCGAGCCCGCCGCTCGCGCGATCGAATCGCTGCGCGCAGTAGAAGGTCCTGGCCGCGTCGCGACCGTGCGTGTCCGCCAACTCATCGTCTATGCGCTTGCACACCGCCCATCGCTCGCGATGGAATCGCTTGGGGCATCGCCTGCCCGCATCGGAGTCACCGCTTTCGCTATCGCTTTCGTTTTCGTGGCTCAGTGGGACGTGGACAAAGTTGATGTGGCAGGGCTCGTAGAGGAGGGCGATTGGGTGGTACTCGACCTCCCGCGACTCGAAGAGCTCGTTAACGTGGAACAGCGGCGTCGGCGCCTCGCCCGCCACGTTCTCCTCCCTTTCTTCGCCCTCGTAGTCGCTCTCCTCGTCCTCTCCGCTGTCCGTGTAGTCGCCATCTACGTCGACGTACATGTCCTCGTCGTCTTCGCTAGTCTCGTTCTCTCCTTCAGCTTCACTATCCTCCGCGCTATCGGTAGAGGATTGCTTCGCTTTCGTTTTCGCTTTCGCTTTCGCTTTCGTTCTTTTGTTCATGTCGTGGCGCCTCGAGTTGAGAAAGCCGCCGTGGACGACCGTGTAGAAGCGGGAGTCGGTGTGGTGGTACATCTTCCTGCCCTGTATCCAACGCTGCCCGCTCTGCGGGTCCACCCAGAACCCCTCGATGCGCACGACGCACCTGCACAGCGGCAGGTGGTTGGTCGTACGCTCGAGCGGGGTAGTCCATACGAAGGCGCCCTGGCCCGTCGCAAAGCGCCGGCCGCGCCATGAGAAGCAGGCATAGGAGATTCTATGCAGCGTCACCTTCTCGCCCTCTTGCGTCAGCACAGCCCTGCCAAAACACATGAACGAGACATCAGCAACGCACACAGCACACAGTACACAGCACACAGCACACAGGCAAGCCCACCCACGCACGTACTGGGTTCGTTGGGAGTGGGAGACGGAGTCGTGCCCAGACCATCGGCCACATCGCATCATCGAGGCCTCCCGGGACTGGATGACCTCGTCGTACTCCCCAAAGTAGTCCTCGATGCTCTCCTCCTCTTCCTCCTCTTCCTCGTCGTTCTTGTCCGCCTCTTCGCCGCCGCGGCTCCATCGCTTGGCGTCGACAAACACGTGCGTCAGCGCGCTGTACACGTATCGATAGAAGTACGACGACGACGACGCGGGCGAGAGGCCGCAGAGCTCAGTCCAATCGGTGACGTCGTCGATGTAGCGCACGTCGGCCTTGGCCAGTACGCACGCGAGCTCGTGCCGCCCGACGTCGGTCGACGCGTAGACCTCGCGCTCGTGCGACACGATCTTGCGCCCCGCCGCGCCCATTACGGTCTGATCGGCCGCGTAGAAGTAGCTGCAATCGAGCAGTATGCCGGACTCGTGTTGATCGTCGTCGTCGTCAGCGCCATCGCGGCAGCTGCGGATGCGATCAACGCGGGAGAAGTAGGGGCGGCCGTTCTCGTCGCGCATCATGACGCAGTCGCCCTTGGCCAGCGACACCTTTTCTCGTCGACCGCTGCGCTCCCACTGCACGCGCAGCTCCACCGCGCCGAACGTGCGCCTCCTCCTCTTCCTACTCCTCCCTTCATGTTCACCATTGTCCTCTTCTTCCTCTTCACCTTGCTCGTCCTCCTCCTCCTCATCGTCTTCTTCATCTTTGCTGAGCTTTGATGCGTCGCCCACACAGCGAAGCACTCGAACGCTCTTCCACACGTCGTCGACCACCTCATTGAGCTGCGGCTCTTCCCTCTCTTCCTCGTAGTCTCCATCTACATCTTCTTCTTCTATCTCTGCTTTGGCTGAAACGTTGTCGTGGTGGTCGCGCTCCAGGAGGTCGAGGTCGAGCAGCGGCTGGTCGTACAGCACGCCCTTGTCGGGACACAGCACCTTGCGCCACACGTGCGGCTGCGGCGTGCTCCCCGCCTTTGGGCCGATGGAACTGGGGGAGGCGCTGGGCGTGCCGGGAGCGTCGTCTGTTATCATCTGCGAGCTATCGACCAGCGGCGGGAATGGATAGCGCTTGGCCTCGTGCCTGCGCTGGCAAAAGCGGCATGCGTTCGGTGGCTCGTAAAAGATCGTGCACTGAGCGCAGTCACTGCCATGAGATGAAGCACATACACGCACATCACTCGATGGCCGAATGGATCTCGCACCTTGCTAATGAGGTTGCGGGCCGAAGTTTCGGTAAAGGTCTCCGAGTACAGCAGCTCGTTCTTGTGTTTGAACTGCGCAGCAAGGAGTCCGGGGCGAGGATGAGCGATCTTGGTCAACAAGTTACCGAGAAACCAAAAGAAGCAGAGGGAGAGGTAAAGTACAGCCCAGGGCTCCTGCAAAGTGGCTTCGATTTGCTCGTAGAACCATTGAATCCTGACCTTGATCGTCTTGTCTGGAAGAAATGCGAGTGAGGGGGCTTGCATTGATCAAGCGGGCCGGTTGGAATACCGCTGGTGTCGTCGAAGATGCCCACCAGGCGGGCGAAGTTGGCCACCTTCTGCTGTCCTCGCATGCCTCTAACCTAAGCGTACACGTTGGGGTGTGCGTTGCGCAAAGGTAAAGCGAGAAGCGAGTGTGAGTGCAGAATGGGGTCAGACGAGACGCGGGGAGGAGCAACCTGCACGCAGTCGTTGACGGTGAAGACCTGACCGCCCTTATTGACGGCAGGAAAGAAGAGCTTCTCGGAGACGCAGTTGCCCTTGTCGTCTACGATCTTCTCCACGTGGAAGCAATCGCCCAGCAGGTGCACCTCTGGCGGGGCGTAGAAGTCCTCCCGCAGCTGCGAGATCGCTCTCCGCTCCTCGGTAGGCAGTTGCCTGATAAAGAAGGGCTTGCGTGGTCAAGCTCCGAGGCCTCCCTATGAACTCGTCCAGGCAAGTCGTGCAGGAACGACAAAACAACACAGAAGAAGAAGAATGAGGGAGTCCGTACAGATAGCCACCTTGTGTTTCGATTGGAGACACCTTGCAGATGACGGAGAGGTTGGACACCTCGCCAACGTTCTCTGGTAGGAGCTCGTACAGGAGGTACTGGTTCTCTGAGGTTATACGAAGTCGTCAGAGGGGTCAGTGGCGCTTGCTGTTCAGTAGTTTGCATACCCAGAAGCTCGAGCCATTGCACGTCAAGTAAGCATTCTTGGTCCCTGGGCACACTGACATCCTTCTCCACTCTACACAACCAGAACTCCTGTGCAGGGCGGGTGAGAGGAGTGGCACGTTGGTGCTCCGCGTTGGACGTACCTCTATCCCCTCCGGCATTATGGCCAGAAAGTCACCTTGTCTGTACAACTCATAAGACTCCACACTGTCACCCCCCTGGGGCTTATCCTCAGTTTCTGTCTGGCTGCCCTCTTCCTCCCAAACAGTCCATGGGGGCAGTGGGTCTTGCGCCCCCTTTTCCCTCCGGCGGGACAGTTTTGATCTTTTCTCCAAGAGTGCTGGGGGAAGTGCTGCACTACAGAAAAGGGGAAGCACAATCTTGATTGAGGGTAGTGGTGGGTGCTTCTTTGTCTCCATCTGTGGCACTTCCTCATCTTGAGGGAGCAACCAAGTTTTTTTCTGTTTGTGTTTTGTGGAAAATGTTACACCCAAAATAAATAAATAAAAATAACACTGGTGGTAGGTTAAGATGCTGGCTAGGCGTGCTTATAAGTTATCACTTGAGTTGAAGATGTTTAAGCCTAATTAGTGCAGGACAACCTCACAGAGTGAGCATCCATTTACACTCACATTATGTGGTTACACAACTTTACTAAGACCTTGACTTACATCTATCTGAATTCCTGTTTTTCCAGCTCCACCAGCAAAGCTGGAACAAAGTGGGCAATGCTCAGGTGTGGGTGTGGGTGTGGGTGTGGGTGCCGGTGTGCAGGTGTGCAGGTGTGCAGGTGTGCAGGTGTGCAGGTGTGCAGGTGTGCAGGTGTGCAGGTGTGCAGGTGCAGGTGTGGGTGCAGGCATGTGGCCCAATACAGTGCTCAGCATCATGGCTCCAACCATGGTAATGGCACACATCAAAAAGGAGTTAATGCTCTTGTGGTGCAACTCAGCCATGCCCACCAAGGCCAATGGAGGCAGCAAAGCTGATGGACAAGAGAAGGGGCAGTGTCTCATTTTCCTGAACACTCAGTTAAGAGTGGCTACCCAATTGAGCACCAACAATGACATCGCAGAAAGGGCATGCGCCCAAAAGTTATGGTAATTCAACTTTTGAACACATACATTTCACAAAGATTCAGTCATATAAGTTGGGGAGCGACCCAGCCGGTGCTGGCCCTTATGGGGGTCCGAATTTCGTCCACTTCTGCAAGAGTTACACTCTTGGCAGTAGTGGAAGATGATGAAATTTCGACCCCCTTAGCTAACCCGTTGCTGGGTCGCTCCCCAACGGTAAGACATAAATTATGTGGAAAAAATGAAAAGAGAACCGTGGCCTCCGGAGTGCTAATGGCAGCACCTTGTGTCCCAACGATGGACCTACCACCTGCTAGCCTTCCTGTCAGCCCTTACCATCGCCATTTTCTTCAAATGGCTCACTACCATCACTGGGGTACTACCTCCACGGTTACTACCTCCCCGTTTTGGGGGGGGTCAACTAACTGTGCAGTTTAGCGCTGGACAAGCTGCTGGCAGCGGTAAAATCTGTGCCAGATGATGCCTACCGCCAAGACCAAGGACTTTTCTTCAAGTCCATCCACGGCACCCTCAACCGTGCGCATCGCTCTCACGCCATTCCCTTGCAACTCGCTAAGTGTTGAGCTTGTTGCCGCAGATATCTTGCTGGCCGATCGCCTGTGGTATGGCCGCTTCGTCGGACAGCAGATAAGTGTGACTGGGCTCGACCAGGAACTGATAGCCGACCGTCAACAGCTGCATGAGGCACTCTTGCAGCAGGTTGTTCTTTATCTTCTTTATCATCACTCCACTCGCACTCATGTCGTGCGCTGCAATGCAGGGAATCAAGTGGATCGAGCTGGTGACCGCACTCTCGGACAAAGAGCTTCAGGTGAGAAGCCTTTGCACGCTGTAATGGCCGACGCTCACCCTTGCTGGTCACCAGGACCCGTTCACTTACAGGGACACCAAAGGCCACGAACTCACTCGTCTTCGCGGGGAGGTGCTTGACCACGTATTCAACCAGTACATGCCTCCTCTAGTCGTGGAAAGCGCCATTATCTCACCCGATGACTTGCGTAGTGGCACGCACCACCGCGGTCAGCTCAGCGCTGCGTTCACCCGTCTTGGCATTGGTGCGCTCTAGTCTCTGTGGCGACCAGACCCTCCTCTGACTGACAGCACGGTCTCCTATGCACAGAATGGCCCCAGCTGGACCTCTTGTACTTCCTTCCGGAGTGGCAGGACCGTAAGGTGAGAACGTAAAGAAGCGAGCCCAAGATCAAGAGCGTAAGTCACCGCGCAAGTCCGCCGGGGCGCGCCCGCGCGGGTACCCTTAAATGCGCAAATGGAAAAGAAGGCTAGCCTCTTTTGCCATTGGTTCCTCGCCATTTTCCATCTTGCATTTTTGTTTGTTGATTGGCCGGCTGATCAGGAAACGAGCGAAAGGGTGCTGTTGGTGGAGAAGCCTACGAACGCCTATAGAAAAACTGGGAGCTTTGCTGGTGCAGTTAGCCTAGCATAACACCACACGCGCACACAGCGAACCGGGTAAAGACAGTTATGGAAGAAGAAAAGGGCAAGGAGCCCACCCTTACGCGACAGTCCGAGGAGTCAAGTTCCTCTGACGATGGCTCTAGTGACTCCTCCGGTATCTCTGCGGCGGCGCACGGTGGCGAAGAGTCGAGTGTACGTAGACGCAATCTTGAGCCTGCACCTCTTTGTCATAACGTTTCGCTTGTAATGCACAGGACGAGGACTCGGAGCTGCGCATTCAGGTGAACGACCAGACGGTGCTCCTGCGCGACCACATCGCCGAGCAGAAGAAAGTCACTGCGCCCAACTACCGCCCGATCGAGGTGGTGGTGTCGCACCTCACCTGCACCGTCAAGGCCCCGCCTCCGCAGACGACCCAGACCACGGTAGCTACCCAGCTCAACTGCCTGGCCCAGGCCAAGAAGAAGAAGGAGCCCATCGATATCCTACACGACGTGAGCTTCTTTCTCAAGCCCGGCCAAATGACCTTATTGCTCGGTGCTCCCGGTTCGTCCCTTTTATCCGATCACGGCAAATGATTTTCAGAGCAAAATAGACGCTAACCAAAAATTTGTTCTGTTCGGTGACAGGTTGTGGCAAGAGCACGCTGTTGAAGCTGCTCTATGGCACAATGAAGGCCGGCAAGAAGAAGGGCACGATCCTGTTCAACGGCAAGAACCCGCGGGAGGACAACTACTACCGATCTGTCAATTTCGTGCCCCAGCAGGACACTCACATTGGTATATATATATATTTAAAGCATCTTAACATTTATCTTCCACTCAATGCTTTTAATAACACACCTTCACCTTGACGATATACACATACAGCGCAGCTCACGGTCAAGGAGACGCTCCGGTTCAGCGCCGACTGCCAGATGGGCTCGTGGCTGTCGCGCAAGGAAAAGGCGATGCGTGTCGATTCCATCCTGCAGGTGCTGGGCCTCTCGCACAGGGCCAACACCGTGGTGGGCGACGCGCTCCTGCGAGGAGTGTCGGGCGGTGAGAAGAAGCGCGTGACTATCGGAGTGGAGGCGGTCAAGGACTCCTCCATCTTTCTACTCGATGAGCCCACGACTGGCCTCGACTCGTCGGCCTCGTACGACGTCCTGCGCGCAGTGCGTCTGTTGGCCGACATGGAAGCCACTGTGCTGGCGTCTCTCCTTCAGCCCAGCTACGAAGTTTTCAGTCTATTCGACAATGTGCTCATCCTCACGCAAGGCGAGGTGGCCTTCTTCGGAACACGCCAAGAGGCCATGGAGCACTACAATAGCCTGGGCTATAGTTGCTCGGAGAACACCAACCCGGCCGAGTTTCTTCGTACTGTCACTACACACACACACACACACACACACACACACACACACACACACACACACACACACACTACTGGCTCCTGACAAGATGAATGTGAAATGCAGAGGAGGTGACCGAGAGCGGAGCGGGAATGGTGGCCAACCCGCTCAAGTACCGGGCTGATGCCCAGCACGACGAAGAGAAGGGCGACGACTACGATGACTTCCACTGGCTCACGCCCGCCGAGTTCGTCGACGCCTACAAGCAGTCCAAGTACTACCAGCGGACCGAGGCCGAGCTCGAGAAGAAGACAGGGGCATCTTCGCCATCGCCTCTGTCCAACAGCGAGGATGAGTACAAGGAGCCCATGTACTCGACGTCGGGCCTCAAGCAATTCCTGCTTCTCTCCAAGAGGGCGTTTACTAAGGAGTGGCGTGACATGACCACCAACCGGTCGCGTGTGATGAGCGCTGTCCTCATCTCCGTCATCACCGGCCTGCTCTTCCTTCGACTCGGCAACAACCAGGCACGTCTAAATAATGAGCGGTGGGAGCGATCCAGTGAGCGTGCGTATACTGACCAGTCACATTACAGGATGATGCCCGAACGAAGCTGGGATTGGTGTTCACAATTATGGCCTACTTCTCGTTCTCATCGCTCAATGCGCTGCCGGGCGTGATCGCCGACCGCGCAGTGTATTACTACCAGCGCGATGGCAAATATTACAAGCCGCTGCCCTACCTCATGTCCAATATTCTTGCAGAGGTACGACACGTCGACTGCTCTTGAGTGGCCACCCCGCCGCCATCTCACGGCTTTCGCTTCTTTCTCCCACCCCAGATTCCGATGACAGTTATCGAAACGCTCATCTTTTGTAGCATCACCTATTGGATGACTGGTCTGAACTCGGGCGGCGATCGTTTCATCTTCTTCCTCCTCATCTGCGGCGCTTACTATTTCGTACGCAGCTTCGCCTTCTCTTTTCACAATCGAGAGACTCACTCATCTACATTGCACAGATGACTCGCGCTTTCAACCGCTTTGTGGCGTGCATTGCGCCGGATCTGAACGCGGCGCAGGGCATATCTCCGGTCTTTACTGCCCTTTCCATCCTCTTCGGTGGCTACATGATCACTAGGGTACGTTTGTTTCTTCAACAAACAGCGCATGTGACCCTAAACAATTAACGTATCGGTGTGGTGAAACAGACGCAAATACCTGGGTGGTGGATCTGGTTCTACTGGGGAAATCCAGCTGTACGCCATCCACACGTAACGCTCATTGCTGGTTGTGGACATGGCTCACCTCATTTCACTTTGATTATATGCAGATTTACGGCTTCCAGGGACTCGTCGCAAACGAATTCTGGGGCAGCTCGTACGAGTGCTCGCCTGACCAACTCAGCCCACCCACCGATACGCCCAATTTCAATCTCCCCTACCCTCTGGGCTTTGCCGGTACCACTACTCGCCGCCCCGGAATAGCTTCATCGCGGAAGAAAACTGACCGTCAGTTCGTAACATACAGGAAACCAGGCGTGCGGCATCACCAGCGGCACCGACTACGCCGTCAATAACTTTGACGTGTGGGACTACTCGTGGATCAAGTGGGTCTTCCTGGCTGTCATCTGCTGCTACTGGCTCATCTGGACCGTCCTTGCCTTCTTGGCTCTCGCCTTTGTCAGGTGCTTTACCGCTGCTTCACCTGTCGTGTCACATCACCCATTAAGCTGACCTCGCCACCACATGCCGCAGACACACTCCACCTCCTCCTCCGCGCATGAAGGAGAAGGAAGTCAAGGACTCGGAGCTGGCCGATTTCAACATCCAGCAGGTCAAGAAGGACGCAATCTCCAAACGGATGAGCAAAAAGGGTGCGGCACTGGCCGACGACACGCATGACAAGCGAGCGGGGAGAGCTGACTCTCCCATGCAGGGCGGAAGAGCAAGCGCGATCCGCCGGTGGAGAGCGGGGCCTACCTGTCGTGGAGCAACCTCAACTACTCCGTCTTTGTGCGGAAGGGCCTCAAGAAGAACGAGCTGCAGCTGATCCATGATGTCTCTGGCTACGTCAAGCCCGGGATGATGCTTGCCCTCATGGTACACCCGAACCATTCGTTGCCGTGGTGAGGGAGCTTGTATCGCTCAACGATTCGACGATCGATTAGGGTTCTTCGGGCGCTGGCAAGTCCACTCTGATGGACGTGCTCGCGCGCCGAAAGACTGGCGGCAAGATCACGGGCGAGATCCTCATCAACGGCCGCAAGGCCGACAGCAGCCTCAACCGCATCATCGGCTACGTCGAGCAGCAGGACATCCACAACCCTTCCCAGACTGTCCTCGAAGCGCTCGAGTTCAGTGCCATCGTGCGTTTTCGCCGTTCAATATCATTTTTTTCTTCATTTTGTTGAACCTTGGTTACTGACCATTTTCCCATTTTGTGCAGTGTCGTTTGCCGCACTCCATTCCGGTGGAGCAGAAGAAGCAATACGCGCGCAGCCTGCTGTCCATCCTCGGTTTGGAGAAACAGGCCGACATGGTGATCGGCAACAGTGCACAGGACGGCATCTCTGCCGATCAGCGTAAGCGTGTCACGATGGGCGTCGAGATGGCCGCCGATCCGGCTATCCTCTTCCTGGATGAGGTACCCCAATCGTTGTTCCTCTTTCCTTCCATCGTGGTTAACATCAACATCACCGCTGACGTTCCACCAAAATGGCAGCCGACGTCGGGACTCGACTCGTTCGGCGCCGAGCGCGTGATGAAGGCCGTCCAGAACATCTCGTCCCGTGGCACGCCCGTGGTGTGCACCATCCATCAGCCATCGGCCACCATCTTCGGCCTGTTCACCCATCTACTCCTCCTCAAGAAAGGTAATGGCCTACGCGCTGAGCTATTCAGGCTTGGATGGCCAGTGCTCATGCCCTCACCAACGCAGGTGGATACACCACTTATTTTGGCCCGATCGGAGAGCGCCCGGGAGACTGCTCAATCATGCTCGACTATTTCTCGAACGCGCTGGGCCGCCAACTCAAGCCCTTCCAGAACCCGGCCGAGTTCATCCTCGAAGTGACCGGAGCTGGTTCGTGTCGCGTCGCGATTGGACGCCTCGCGCTGGCCGTCTTTCGTGCACACGCTGCTGACGATTCCTCGCTCCAATTGAAAACAGGCATCTCCGGAGCGCAGAAGAAGAAGGACGAGAATGGCCAGGAGATCCAACCAAAGACGGGAGAAGACGATCCGGCCGTGGCGGCCTTCAGGGAGTCCAGCTTCAACAGGGAGACGCAAGAAGGTGCGCAGCGCTGCAGCCACTCCCACATGTTGCTAGCACACGTGGGTTTTAACTCCGATTCATTCGCACACAGCCCTCGAGCGAGGCATCTATCCGATGGACTCCGAACACCACGAGTCCTCGGGTAGGATGCGTAGGAAGTGGAAGGAGATGAAGTCCAAGATGCAGGGCCGCTACGCTACGCCGTTCTATGTACAGCTGTGGGAGCTGATCAAGCGCTCGGCGCTGCAGTACTGGCGAACCCCGCCTGACTTCATCGGCAAGATCATGTCCCCGCTCATCATGGGCCTCATCATGGTATGCCCTCAACCTCCCTTGGCTCCGATGTCGACATGCCTGTGGGCTCACGCTTTGGTTCACCTGCTCGTAGGGCACACTGTTCTTGCAGCTGGACAACGATCAGGTAGGCGCCACGGAGCGCGCCGCAGTCATTTACTTCTCTCTCATCATCTGCAATCTCACGTCCATGCGTACGCTCCCCTACGTCTCGAGGCTTATGCGCGCATTCGCTTAAGGTGCGTCATGGTTCTGGTGTGCAGAGCTGCTGGCCGGAGTCATCATGAACCGCGCGGTGTTCTATCGTGAGAACGCCTCGCGAACCTACAACAGCTTGGCCTACGCCATCACTATCATCGTGGTCGAGTGGCCCTTTTGCCTCATCTCCACTGTCCTCTATATGTACGCTATCACGCCCAAACGAATGTCACGCTGGCTGCCTTTTTCTGACCCCAACAACAACAACGCACAGCATTCCGGCCTACTTCATCACAGGCTTCCAATACGACGCGGGCAAGTTCTGGATATTCTTCGCGGTGTTGCTGCTCAACTTCATGATCTCGTTCGCGCTGGTCCAGGTGCTGGCCCTCCTGGCCCCCAACATGATCCTGGCCAACTCGTTCTGCGCCATTGCCTTCACCGTGTTCGCGCTCTTCTCCGGCTTCCTCATCTCGCGCGACAACATACCAAAGTATTTCATATGGGTCCACTATCTGGGTATGTAGCTCGTACGCGGTTGGTGTTGGTGTGTGTGCGTGTCGAACACTCACCACATGCATTCCTTGTTTGTTGTAGACATCAACATGTACCCGCTGGAGCTACTGGTGGCCAACGAGATGGACGGGCTCAAGCTGCACTGCACGGGCAGCCAGTACGTGCAGGTCCCCATCAGTGGAACCGACAACACCATGCCCTACTGCCCCATAACCGACGGAAGTGACTTCTTGAATTCGGTACGTGCAAGCGCCGTCGTTGATGTTTGGGACTGCTGCGCTAAACTAGTTGCCGCACCATTAGGTCGACTTTGACAAGGACAACATGCTTCGTAACGGTCTGGTTTTCCTCGGCTTCTATATAGCCTTCCTGGTCGGCATTGTCCTGACGATCAAGTTTGTGCGACACCAGAACAGATAATTGTCTGATAATTAAAATGCACAAATATATTTATTTTCAGGCCACCACTTGGCTGACGTCATGTGTGGAACTTGTCTTGGCGTCTCTACGAAGAACAGCGAATCCGGGACATTTGGCTTGGCTTCTTGTTCGTCCAGTTCTCGTCTGCGGTTCTGCGGCTGCGGAGAGTGTTCTTCCGTCTATCTCGACCACACCGCACACGGCAGCACACCCTCCGGAGAGTCTGTGGTACGTGCCACTCCGCCGTGTCCAACGTGCACAGCTCACCTTGCACTTGCTTTTTGTTTGCATCTTGTGCACGTTGTGCGTCTGAAAATCTGCCATCACTTCGCCCAACCGGTACGCACATGTTGGGGACCAAACCTCCACAACACTATTACTGATAGAAACATTTCACTCCGATCTCACAATTAGAGACGATTTCAAGTGATTTGCACCATTTAATTGGTGCAAGCGCTGTAGAGCACACTCGATCTACCTTCTTCACGCTTCATCTAATCATTACTTCTCTCCTCTTCTGCAGATCTCAAATCATTCACAACACAGAAGATGAAGCGCGCATTGGTATCAGTGCACAACAAGGACGGCTTGGTGGACTTCTGCAAGGGTTTGGCTGACCTCGGTTACGAGATCGTCAGCACGGGCGGCACCCACGCCACCCTCGAGAAGGCGGGCGTGCCCGTCGTCCAAGTGGCTCAGCTCACCTCCTTCCCTGAGATCCTAGGCGGACGCGTCAAGACCCTCCACCCTGCTGTACGTGGTTTTTAGGATTTATTTAGTATTTAGTATCTATTATTTATTGAGTTTATTTATTTCCTGTATTTTAATTCTTTTATTTTTTGTAGATTCACGGAGGCATCTTGGCCAAGCGCACGCCGGAGCACCTGGAGGAGCTCAAGAAGCACAACCTGTCCACCATCGACGTCGTCGTGTGCAACCTCTACCCGTTCCAGGAGGTGCGTGCACTCACATACACACCTGGGCCAGGCAATCAAGACGATGGCTAACCACCACACGCACGTAGACTGTGCGCAAGGAGGGAGTCACGGAGGGCGAGATCGTGGAGCAGATCGACATCGGGGGCGTTACGCTGCTGCGCGCGGCGGCCAAGAACTTCGAGTCGGTGCTGGTGGTGTGCGATCCTGCCGACTACGCGAGCGTGCTGGAGAAGCTCCGGGGCGGCGACCAGGGCGTGCCGACGACCGACCGCAAGCGGTTCGCGCTCAAGGCCTTCCGCCATACTGCCACCTACGACAGCGCCATCTCGCAGTGGCTCTCGGGCTCGCTCGACGAGGGCAAGAGCGAGGTACACACGCCCATCCAACTTGACCAGCCATTGGTTGACACACGCTCGACACGAATCTTATTCGGTGTTATGCAGTCACTGCCTGGACAGATCGCGCTCACGGCGGACAAGGTGGAGACGCTCCGCTATGGCGAGAACCCGCACCAGCAGGGTAACGGCCACACATGCGTGCATGTGCATGTCGACATTATATGGGGCTGTGGCTGACGTCAGCGTTGGTATGGGGTGGGGCAGGCGCGCTGTATCGGTGGACTGGCGCCGACGCCCCGTTCGAGCAGGTGTCGGGCAAGGAGTTGTCGTACAACAACATCCTGGATCTCGACGTGGCCTACACTATCGTCCAGGAATACAGCGACCCGTGCGTCGTCATCATCAAGCACAACACGCCCTGCGGCATCGCCACCGACCCCAACATCATCACCGCCTACCAGAAGGTGATTGTTTATTGTTTATTCTTTATTTTATTTATCAAAATAGGAATTAGGTTTACAATTATTTTACTCATGATTATTAATTCTGTTAAATTGACACAACGACAGGCGTTCGAGTCGGACACGGTGTCTGCCTTCGGTTCCATCATTGCCATCAACAGGGAGATCACCGTCGAGCTCTGCGAGGCCATCGGTACGTGCCTATGTGTAGTAAACGCGTGCGAGACAGTGCAGCTTGTTCATCAACAGCGAACTTTGCGGTTGTGTGGGCGTGCAGGCAAGCTGTTCCTCGAGGTGTTGGTCTCGCACAGCTACACGCCAGAGGCCCTCGAGTGGCTGGCCAACAAGAAGAAGAACTGCCGCGTGCTCATCGCCAAGAACGACGTCATCCGCAAGCAGCAGGCCACCCAGGAGGGCAGCCTCGTCATCCGAAGCGTCTTTGGCGGCCTCCTCGTGCAGACCCCTGACAACAAGGGTAGGCGCCCGCCTCTCCCTCCACTGGTGGCTTCACCCACTCGCTCTCACACTTTCACACACACACACACACACACACACACACACACACACACACACACACACACACACACGCAGGGACGGAGGTGAGGAGCTCGTGGAAGGTGGTGACGAAGAAGCAGCCGACGCCCGAGATCGAAGCCGGCCTGGCCTTCGCGTGGCTGGCGTCGAAGCACGTCAAGTCGAACGCGATCGTGCTCGTGCAGGGCACCTCGACGGTGGGCATCGGCACGGGCCAGCCCAACAGGGTCGACTCGGTCGTGCAGGCGGCCAAGCGGGCCGGCGAGAAGGCACAGGGCAGCCTGCTGGCCTCCGACGCCTTCTTCCCCTTTGCCGACGGCATCGAGGAGGCGGCCAAGGCCGGCGTCGTCGCCGTCATCCAGCCCGGCGGTTCCATCAGGTTCGTGCTTCTCCTCGCCCCTTACGAACACGCCCACACGCACCACACGCTCACAACCGTCGTCTCATGGCAGGGACGAGGACGTCATCGCCAAGGCCGATGAGCTGGGCCTCGTGATGGTGTTCACCGGCGAGCGCCACTTCAAGCACTGATGGGTTCACAGCTTACAAAAAGATGCAAATATTCAAACTGAGGCGAGGAGGCTTATATCACGCGCAGGTTCATTGATCTCAAGGTGGTTGTAGAGCTCTTGGAAGGAGTCCAAGAGAGACCGAAGTGAGGAATCGTTGACTTGCCAATTGGAGGGTGTTGTGGATGGCACATGCATCAGTGGTGGCCATGGAAGTTTAGGCAGCAATTCTCAACACAAACAGGACAACGTTACCAAAACAACTCGGGTTAACGATGTATTGTAAAAATTGAAGCAAGATGACGACAGAGCAGCGACAGTTGAGGTTTGGGATGGTGGGGGGCGGTCCGCCCGGGTGGATTGGCGCAGCCCACCGACGTGCTGCGGCCCTGGTTGGGCGCCTTCAGGTACGTACCTGGCTGGGTCACCCAATGCTCAATCCTTTACAAGATGTCCTCAAAATCGCACAAAGCTGATTACGATGCAGTTGGTGGCAGGTGCGTTTTCGTCGCGTGCAGAGGTGAACCGCACGTTTGGGGCGAGCCTGAGCTTGCGCTCGGAGCGTGTGTACGCCACCTACCAGGCGATGGCCAGCGAGGAGGCGCGCTTGCGCAAGGAGGGCGCTGGTACGTGGTGGCAAACGGCGATGCCGGTTTGACGCGCTGGTGCTCATACTCTGGTCCTATTTACATTCCACTGTCCCTTCCCATCGGCGTCTGCGCCTCTTCTCTTGCGCAGACGAGGCCATCGACTTTGTGGTGGTGGTCACCCCCAATCCACTTCACTTTGATGTCTCACGCACGTTCCTCGAGGTGAGCAGTTCTCTTTCTCTCTCTCTCTCTCTCTCACACACACACACACACACACACACACACACACACACACACACACACACACGCCAATCTATCTACATACATGTATGAAAATAAGGACGCTCGACCTGCTAGGCGACAGCCTGAACACAATCCTCTTTCCACCTCAGGCTGGCATTCCGGTGCTGTCGGATAAGCCCCTCACCGAGAATGTGAGCGACGCCGTCAAGCTGGTGCAGCTGGTCGAGCAGACCGGCTTGCCCTTTGGCCTCACGCACAACTACACCGGCTATCCGATGGCACGCGCCCAATCTCGTTCGCAGCGCGCCTGCCCTCAGTTGTATAATTGTGTGTGTGTGTGTGTGTGTGTGTGTGTGTGTGTGTGTGTGTGTGTGTGTGTGTGTGTGTGTGTGTGTGTGTGTGGTGTGTGTGTGTGTGTGTGAGCGATAGGTCAAGGAGGCTCGCGAGCTCGTCAAGGCTGGCAAGCTCGGTCAGCTACGCAAGGTCATCGTGACCTACGAGCAGGGCTGGCTCACCAGCGAGGGCGGGAGCATTACGCGGACCTCAGGCCTTTCCACCCTCGGTGCCGCCCACCACCCGCTCTCCCTCATTCACGACGATCGCTCATGCGGATTCCTGTGAGGTCTCACGATCTCGTCCCCCCCCCCTTTTCACAGTTGATGTGGGCACTCACGCCGAGCATCTGCTGGTTTGTCTCCGCTGCTGTGTTGAATGCACGCCAGCGTGCCCCCTATATATAACCGCCCAATGATCTCTCTGCAGAGATACATAACGGGGCTCGAGCTGTCGGAGCTGTGCGCTGACATCACCACCTTTGTCGGTGGAGGTATGGCAAACAAACATACACCCTCCCAAGTGGGGGGGGGCTGGGCACCTGTTGTGCGGTCAAGGCTAACGCCAACTGACAATGCGCGCCTCTGCCTCCGGTAGTGCGCGAGCCCGATGACTTCAACATTTTGCTGCGCTTCGTAGGCGGCGCCAAGGGAGTGCTCATCGCCTCGCAGGTAGACTCCTCCTTCCGTAGTGGGCGGCGCCAATCAAGCTGAACGATGGCCGCTGTTTCAGACGTCGACGGGGAAGGGCAATGGCCTCAAGATCAGTGTCTATGGCAGCGACGCATCGCTGGAGTGGGCGCAGGAGGAGCCCACGCACCTCATCGTGCGTCCCAGAGACGCTCCCGAACAGGTATCATCGGTCCTGGAGTCTCGTCTCCTGCTTGCCTCTGAACTGTGTGTTGTGTTGTGTGTCGTGTGCGTGCGTGCGTGTGCGTTGTAGTTGTACAAGGCGGGCAACGACTACCTGTCGCACACGTCCAAGATCCACACACGCCTCCCCCCGGGCCATCCTGAGGTAATCTTGACCATGCGTGCCATTCGCACGACAATGACAATGGCGGTGTTCTCACCCCGCCGGCGGCGCCAGGGCTACCTGGAGGCCTTTGCCAACGTCTACCTCAACTTTGCCAACACTATCCGCGCGACCGTCCTGAAGGAGAGCCTGAGCGCCGACCAGCCCTCGGGCGATTACCCGACCGCGCAGGTATGTTCGCGCATCAGCTGCCTCGCCTTGATGCACCCACCACGAGCCACGCGTCGATTGCCGTAACACTCTCCTTTGGCTTGCAGGACGGTTGCAAGGGCATGCGCTTTGTGGAGAAGGTGTTCGAGAGTGGCAAGACAGGGGCGTGGGTGAAGCTCGACGAAGCTTGAGTGAGGCATTCACCCACAAGGAGTGGCATCAATGACATCTTCATGAAACAAACATATGATGCGGTTGGCGTTCATGAACATATGATGCGGTTGGCGTTCACGGCCGCAGGCTCACTCGTCGCCGAGTGTCTTGCACAGCGCGAGCATGCCTCAACTGACGGCCTGAGAGGACACCACCTTGAGGTAGTCGGCACGATGCCCCAGTAGAAGCCCGCCTGGCCCTCATGCCTGGCGATCTTCACCACGCTGCGTCGACGACCAGGCGAGTCTGTCTGTCCCCTGACCGCTGGAGAAGACCCAGGAGTTCATAGACCTCGCGCTCAACTACTGATATCTGTCCTGAGTAGATATCTACTGCTAGGTACCGAAGGTTTCTCTTTACTTGAGATCGAGGAGGGCCACTTCACCTTCCTCTTCCACGATAACACCCAACAACCCACCGCGTTCTGGCCTTGGCTCGCGCCTATTGCTCGTAGTGCACGCTCTTGACTGGGCTGGGCCTGCAGTGATGCGGTTCAAGTGAACAGGAGCCACCCGAAAGTGTTCTTCGACGGGTTATCTCTGGCTCCACCCGCATAGGGATCGTTCCCTATCGATAGAGCGGTAAAAATGGAGCAGAGAAATTTCCCTGCTCCATTTCACGCCAAAATCTGGCCGCGGAAGGAAAAAGAAATAAAGGGAAAGTCGTTACAGGCCAAGTTTCGGCCAAAACCACAGTTCATGATGCCAAGACTTGCGGGTTTTCCGCGCCAGCAATGGAGTGTCTCTGACTGGTGCTTTCGGAGCTGATGCTCCAATGGAACTGCTACAACGCAATCCTCAAACTCCTTGGAAGCTGCCGAGAACCTTCTGGGCAGGTATAAAAAGGGTCTTGGTTTGTGCGTTCGGTTGTTTGCCATTCAACGTTTTATCTACCTGCCAGCACCAACCTTGTACCCACATACCCACATACCCTTGCCGCCAGCTACTTCTCCAGTTCCCGTAAAATGCTCCACATACAAACCTACTAACAACCAATTTTTTCCATCCCCTTTTGAACCAAAACAGACTTGCCCGACCTCAGGAGGACCTGCCCGACCTCTTCGACGCCCAGCCAGACGACCCAAGCCGACGACGATGACGATGACCCCCAAGCCTACGCCGAACGACCCGAGCCCATGATGACGACTCCAAGCCTACGCTGAACGACCCAAGCCTATGACGATTCGACCCGAGCCTACGACGACGATGCTGACCCCCAAGCCCGGGGGTCGACTAACTTTCTCTCCCCCTTTGTGCCGTGCGTGCAGGTACCCCCCCTTGTGCTGCGGTGCCTCTCTTGAGGTACGATGTGTGCCCTGCCCCTGAGCCTCACCCAACTTGTCCATCATGGCTGACCTGTGTGGTGGGTCTGCAGACTTCTACGATCGGAGAGGCGCCGAGCAGCAGAGGCCACACCACCGTGTGGTCTCGGGAGGCCAACCACCGCCACCCCAACACGAGAGATCGATCCCCAACAGCGGGCGACCTCGGCGGTGTTTGTTGCGCCCTCCCGCATGGCTATTTCCCGTGGTCATCCCAGGGTAAGAACTCTTTCTTCTTGTTTTTCTTCATGCTCTCACTTACGTCTCTTTCTCTCTCTCTCCTTGCACGGACAGCGAGCAAGTCTTCATTCGCTGACCTGAAGCAGGGCCACGGAAGTGCCGCCGTCGCTGACAAGCAGGCTCGTGCCATCGGAGCACGACCTCGGGCGACGGCAGCAGCAGCAGCAGCAGCAACCACCGGTCCAGCGCCCAAAGGAGGCGATCTGGGCGTGGTTGCAACAGGAGCGACCACCAGCCCGGCGTCCTACGGGACGATCCGGCGTGGTCGCAAACGAGAGCGGTCCCCAGCGCAGGTGCCCCTACGGGGGCGACCTGGCGGGACCGCCGACGAGAGGGGCGAGGGGGCCACCGGTCCAGGCGCCAGAGAGCGACCTGGGCGTGGCCATCCCTCCCCCACCCACCCCCCAACCGCCGGCAGGAGCCGGCAAGCCATGTACTTTGTCTTTGGAAACAAACAAAGACACATTCATTTTCTCTTGGTTCTGGTTCGTCGCGATCATCCTTTGGCTTCTCTTCTCCGCAGTAGCAAAAGCAAACAAGGCACAAGGCAGAGCGAAAACGCGGGGCTCACTCGTCGCCGAGTCTCTTGCACAGCTCGAGCATGCCCCAACTGACGGCCTGAGAGGGCACCACCTTGAGGTAGCACGGCACGATGCCCCTGTAAAAGCCCGCCGGGCCCTCGTTCCTGGCGATCTTCACCACCGCGTCGACGATGCCCTTGTACTCGCGCTCGGCGCCACCGATCCCCTGGCCATCCACCGCATCCAGTCAGTGCGCGGCGCCCGACGCTGGCATACACGGAGCAACGCCACTCGCGCGCACCTGAAGCATCATGCGTCGTCGAAGGAGTTCGCTGGGATAGGTGATACTCATGGCGATGGTGCCCGCCAGCGCGCCGATGGACAGGTTCATCAAGAGGTTCGGCCTCTCGTGGAGTGTGTCGATCGCCAGCTGTCGAAGCATCTCGTAGCTCGTGAAGTTGATCGCCACGAACGGCGCCACGCCCTGTTGCCACACACACACACACACACACACACACACACACACACACACACACACACACACACACACACACACACACCACACGTGAGCGGTGTGTGCTCGAGTGGCCACAGAGAGCAGTGGGCTAGGCACCAGGCACGATGTCCACAGGCCCTTGTAGAGGCCGGCCAGGCCCTCCTCCCTGACGATGGTTCGGGTGGCGTCCACGAGGCCCCTGTACTTGGCCGAGCCGGCGGAGGAGGTCTGCGCGGCGAGCCTCGTCCGCACCAGGTCCTGACGAGCAGACGGGGAGTGGGTCACGCCGCGACCTTTAGCGAGCTCGATAGCGCTGGGCGGCGCAGCGAGACGGTCGACCGTACCAGGGGGTAGGTGGACGCGGTGGCGAAGGTGCCGGCCAGGGCTCCCGATAGCATGCGCACGCCTGGAGTCGGCTGCCCGCTCTCAGGGTGCAGGGCCTGTATGCTCTGGTCAGCACGAACGCCTCACTGATGACGCTGAAAACGTGTGTGTGTGTGTGTGTGTGTGTGTGTGTGTGTGTGTGTGTGTGTGTGTGTGTGTGTGTGTGTGTGTGTACCCGCTTGAGGGCTTCGTAGGCGTAGTAGCGCGCGGCGGAGGAGGGCATGATGCGCAGGATGTTGACGCCGTTCCCCTTGAAGTAGCCGCGCCACCCTTCGTTCCGACCCATCGCCACCAGCGCGCTCCACACTCCGCCGTACTGTGGGCCCGCTCCCTTGCTTAGATATTGCACCTATGCACACGACGCACGCACGACCACACACACACACACACACACACACACACACACACACACACACACACACACACACACACACACACACACACACACACACACACACACAGTACAGAATGAGCGGATGAGACTCGCAGAGACGGAAGTGAGCTGAGGGTTGCCTGATTGAGAATCTTGAGTCGCTCGAGCGGGGCGGTGACCGTGCGCGAGACGGCCCCGGACACGGCGCCGTAGATGAGGTAGCGCCACGGGTTGCGCTCCTTACCCGCCACGACCTCGCCCGGCAGGTTGGACAGCTTCTCGCCAAAGCTGAGCCAATCCTGAACAGCCGAGAAGCGAATTAGCGTTCCATTTGCAACTAATTTTTATGCATAATCACCACATATATCCAGATATTCTATCAGTATGCTGAATATGTAGCCGTGTTGTACCTCAAACACCTCAACCAGATGCGCATGCGGAAGGATCTGGTAGTGCTCCACCTACGCGACAATCAGGGCGTTCACTTCAGGTGAGAGATACAATGACAACCAGCGCCTACACCATTGCTTTGCCTGGGCATACCATGATGTTGTAGAACTCGCCGAAGTCCATGCCCGCTTCGTCAGATGGGTCTAGCCGCGTTGCGTTCCACACCCGCTGCAGGTGGGCCTGGCCAGCGGAACAATCTAATTTAATTTAATTTAATTATATATTTATTTATCACTATTTTTTGAAGTTAATTTAATTGCTAATTCAATAAAGAAGAGAATGGAGGTGGGGCGAAGGCGCACGTCATCGCGAATGCGGTGCCATAGGCCCTCGCGCTTGAGCCCCTCCTCAAACTGGTGGACGGTGAGCCGGCCCTTCTTGTCGTGGTCGAACTCGTCGAAGAGGGCGCGTATCTGCTGGCGCTGCTGCAGCTCCTGCTGCTGCAGCCCATCGTCCACTGTTTTGTGGGCAGCTCGCTCCCCCTCATGTGGACGGTCACCCATGGCCAGCGGTTACTCTTCTCTCCCCCGACCCAGAGATCACCAAGTCAGAAAATGACCAAAAAATCGCCCATTGGGCCGCTGCTTCTCTGTACACACATGGCCCACACCCCACCCGCTCACGACCCAAAGGGAGGAGAGGCCGGGCACAGGTTGTCGATGTCGGCGAGGACCTGCCCTTCGTCGAAGGGCGTGGAGGGCGGGAAGGCGACGATGATCGCAGTGGCCGTCGAGGCGTTCACGGCTGGCTGTCTAGAGTGCAGCCCCGGTACACCGCCGTTGAAGGTTGCCGCGCGCGGCGGCAGCGGAGACTGTGGGCCAAGCTTTACCATGGTGACGCCGGGCCCAATGTAGGGACCGGTCGCCCACATAGGCGCCGCCTGGCTGAGCACCACTGAGGGCGCCGGCGCGGCCCGTAGCGGAGATGAGGCTCGCGGTGGCCGCTGCGCGATCGGTGTCGGCGACGAAGCTCTGTTAGGAGCGGCGGCGATGACCACGGGCGCATAGAATGGCGTAAGCCGGGCGACGGTCGGCGACGACGGAGCGAAAGAGGCCACGGTGGTGGTCGTCGCGCGCTGCGGCTGGCAGTAGGCGGGAATAGCTGCAGGCATCTGATGCTGATGCTGCTGCTTGATGCGGCGAATGTTGTCGAGTCGCGCCCGTGCGTAGTGATTTTCGCTCCAAGGACGACCTCGGCACAGGTGGAGAGCGCGGAGGACCCGATCCTCTGCCGCCTCCAGCAGTCCGTCGCGCAGGCACACGTCCGACACCGCCATATGGAGGGCCACCTCGGTCCGAGGCAGCATGGCGCCCTGGCTCTCATCCGATTGGAGGATACGCATGATGTGGCGCATCGGCTCAGTCACCATGTGCGGAGCGGGCTGCGATGGCAGCATCCGCTGGCTTGCGGGAGTCGACTGTGGGTGGGGGAGGTCGCCCTGTCTCCACCGCGCCATGCGCTGCAGCAGCCGAATGTGCGACCGCTGGGCTTCGTTGGTGCACCGGGCCCGCTTGAACGCCTCCGCCGACCGCTCGAGGTAGTCCTGGGCTGTGGCGTCGTCGGGCTCGGTGACGGCGAGGTTGTAGTAGGCGTCGCCCTCGTCGTAGTGGCTCAGGTAGCTCCGCTGTTGATTGAGCAGCGTGAGCAGATGGTGCGTGCTCGTGGGCAGCGTGTTGAGCCTGGCCAACTCGTCGGCAGGGAGTTCGGCGTGATACTTGCGCACGAACCAATGCTCGAGCCTCAACGTCATGCACGTGTCTGCAACGGTGGAGGTTTGTGCGTACGGCGCTCGTTAGCGAAGACTGGGAGCATCGAATCAAATATTTGATGTTGGTGTGGGTGAGGGCGAATCCTCAGTGTCGTGTCAGCTGTCGACAATTGCGACCTGCGAGGGGGCAGTACACTTGTGAGGAGACCGGCTTGCTTTGTCCTTGAGCTGCATGAGAAGGTCCAGTGCATGCTTCCACTCGTTCTGATAGATGCTGCTCTCGCCACATACACAATCAAGTTGAATTAGTAATGGAGGAGCGACATGTGAGGGAAAGAACATAAGGCGCGAGGGCGAGCACTCACTTGAACTCGCAGATCTTGTACTCGATGAAGAACACGATGGCGCCATCGCCACGGTGCCGCTCCAGGTTTCGCGTCGCCACCTCCCAGAACAGCCTCTCCTGACCGCTCTCGGAGTAGCGCTCAAGAGAAGCGTAGTCTGCGAAGTGGGCCTCCTTGGGTCGGTCATGCCGCATGCGATGTATGAACGGGGCCCCATTCGTCATCGCCGTGGCCGCCACCGCTCTCCGCTCCTGGGTAGCGCCACGATGGTGTTCAGCAGACTGAACGAATCAAAAGCGAGGCATCCCATGCGTACGGACCTGCGCCACGATCTTCTTTGGAGGACTGCGTCGATCTGACTTGCCCGTCGCCTTCACACCTGCAACCGCCGTCATCAACCACAGCTTCGAACTAAAGTCGACGAATAAAAAGAGCGAAGGAGGGTTCAGCAAAGGTACTGCCGGAGAGGAGGCCGATCATGAGCGAGTACTGGTCGGGGTGGTGGGCCAGGTGAGCCAGGAGTTTGGCCTCCAGTTCGGACCGCGAGATGCGGGAGTAGCCGTCCATGCGGAGCTCTCGGCACACCAGCCGCAGCCTTGCGGTCGGGTTCTGAGTCAGCCATACGGAGAGTTGTGCCTTATGCCGGGCAGATGTCGCCGTGGTCATTTATGCTCCTCCTCTTCCGAGGCCACTTGCGAGGCTTGGAGGCTACCGTATTATTTTTTTATTTTGCACTTTTTCTCTTCCACATAAAAATTCACAAGAGCGACTGGCTTGTGCGCCGACTGCAGCAGCAGCATGACCCTACAATCGGGGAGCGCGTGCTCAACATTTATGTGTGGGGCAGCAGGTAATTAAATATCATTTTTTTAAAACTTGTTTCATTTTTTCGTTCGTAAGAATTAACCTTGCACGCGCCCCCTGAAGAGTGTACGGATGTGCGACGCCCACGTCCGACTGGGACTGTCTGGTGGTACATTGGCAACCTAGCGTGTTCCCTCGTTCTCTGTGTAAACGAATGCGTGATTGCGGCAGATCACTCGCTACAACACGCCGCACGACATGACGCTCATCGCAAACGACAAGAACAAGCTGCTACGCGGCAAGCCGATCCCGCAGGAAGCGCCATCAGAGGTTATGTACTCTTGTCCTTGCTGGTGGTCTGCGTTGCCTCTCGCTGACCTTTGGTGGCTGTATCTCTGGTTCATGCAGGCAGACGCTACGCGATCAGGCAAGAAGAGCATCTCGTGCGTTTCACCTCCCCACTCTCTCTCTCTCTCTCTCCCTCTCTCAAGCACACTCTTGGTTTCTCACCGAGCACGTGCCTGCCTCGTATGTGTTGCGTGTGCCTGATAGGGAGATCGAGGCGTCTCTCTTCCCGATCTATCAGGACGACTACATCAACGCCACCTTCATCCCCATCGAGGAGTGGACCTTCCTGGTTAGCCTTTCTCATGTCATCCCTCCTCGCACAATGCTCATCTCGGCTCGCTCGTCATTACCGCTGGATAGATCAGGGAACATCGACACATGGCGCTCGAGGCCGTGTACGCGCCCGCCAGGTTCAAGCTGCTGGAGAAGCAGCCCGTCCACATCACACTCGATCCCGACATACTCCGAAGGTGGTGCCCCATCTCCATGCACGTCTTCGCCTATTCGTCGCTCACTGCGGTCATTTCCTCCTGATGCTGCTCGCAGGACCGTGTTGTGGGAGTCCACCCGCACTTTCGTTGCCTCGGGTTAGGCCACCGCCATTGGCCCGCGCTTTGGTCGAATCGTCTCAAGTCTCAACACACACACACACACACACACACACACACACACACACACACACACACACACACACACACAATAGGAAATAAGCTGCTGGTGCCGGGCGGGTTCACCGAGTACAACTACTACCGGGCGCGAAAGGAGATCGTGCACTCCTTCCGCTACCTGCTCTTCGCCATCCAGCTGGTGAAGACGGGCACGATCTGCGACTACGGCGCGGCCAATCACCACCTCGCCGACCTCCTCAGGGAGAAGCAGGAGAACGAGGACCATCAGCGAAAGACGGGCGAGTCGACGACGGCTGCCGAGCCCGAGGCCAGCGTGGGTGGGGCGGCGTCGAGCGGCGCTGCCGCTGTCGCTACGGCTGCGCCGGGGAAGAGGTGGCGCGGTGCCCGGCGAAACGAGGAGAACAGCGAGGAGGCCAAGCGGTGGGCGGCGGTCGTGGCGCGAGTCAAGCCCACGTTCGAGCAGCTGCGACAGGAGCTCAAGGACCTGCGCGACTACGCGCGACTCTACAGCAGGCGCGAGACCGAGAAGATGTTCTACACGTCCCTCAAGGACCGACGCAGGGAAAGCGACGCGGCCAACGTCGTTGTCGACAACAAAACCCGCAACGGCCACAGCAGCGGCGGTGAACTGGCTGGCCGACACGGAGGCGAGGAGGGCTCCCTCGCCACCATTCGATTCCTGCGTCAGTTCCAAGGTTGCTCCTCTTCCTCCTCCTCGCCATCGCTCGAGCTACGTGCTGAGCCGTGCGTGTGGCGCTAACGGATGACGCCGCGCGCCGATCGCATCCAGGCTCGCCGGAGGAAGCCGTGAAAGCGCTCGAGGTCGACCACCGCGTGGTATCGTGTCGACACTCGGCGCGCCCCAATCTCTTGCTGCTCACCACAGACGTAGCCCCCCTCCCTCCCCCTCCCTGCACCGTGTGGCCGTAGTTGATTGTGGGCCCGTGTCAGACCTATTCCATTGCCTCGTGGAACGCTGCTTCGGTCATCAGCCTGGAGTGCAAGGGTCTTATCGTCGACACGGAGCGCGACTATGCGGTGCGCTTCCCCCCCCCCAATCCCCTCACGCCACGGGCTGCGATAGCGCGCGACCGCGACGAACCACGGCGAGCGCTCGTTGGAAGCCTCATGAGACAGCCCTCCCGCGCCAGGTCGTGGCCTATCCGTTTGGTCGGGTGGTGGACCTCCCTCCGATCCGTGAGGACACACTCCCATCGGCGCGCGAGGAGATCGATGAGGTCACGGCGCGCTGGCGAGCGAGTCCGGCTTCCTTCCACGTGACCGAGTGTCTAGACGGCCTCACGGCTGGCACGTTCTCTTTCGTTTCTCTTTCTTTTCTTTTCTTTTCTTTTCTTTTCTTTTCTTTTCTTTTTGTGCTGCCATTAAGATGTTTATGATTTTCTCCCTGGCTGTGCGCTGAGGAGGGAGAGGGAAAGGCAAAAATTATTATTTATTTGCTTTTCATTTATTTTTAAAATTGATTGCGAATTGGTCAACATAGACTCTTCACTCACCACGCCTTTCCAACAATGCGTAGTGCTGTACTTCTACGCTGGCGAGTGGCATCTTAGCTCCAACTGTACGATCGGCCGCCTGATCGTATTTCGTGCCGAACGAAGGGTGATCTTTTCGTTCTTGTGTGTGTGTGTGATGACGTGCAGACGAGCCGGACATGCCGTCGACCAACGTGACGTGGAAAGAGGAAGATCTCAACAGGCCGTTCCACCAACTATTTTGGAATGCCTGGCGGGAATGCAACTACCAGATGCCGCACCAAGGTAACTGCGCACGACACAGCGGCGACACGCGCGTTTTGGGTTGGGTGGTTGATCACGGCCAATTGTCATTCGCGCTGTGCCAGACGAGGGGCGCTGCTACACGTTCCAGTTGCTGTCGTGCGAGCACCGACACCTCGTTCGCCCGCCTCACGACGAGCGAGGCGCTCTCTCCCTCATCGCCGTAAGGCGCCTCTCGACGCTTCACGAAGAAGACCCGCGAGCCTGGGCGGTGCGCGCACTCCCCTCTCCCCAATACACACAGGTAATAGCAGCAATGCCTCATCATCAGCGACTCGGCGGCGGCGCAGGAGAGGCACGGATGGGCGTGCGTGCCCTTCTTCGACGAGTTCAACGGCGTGGACGAGGTGATGGCATCGGCCAGGGCGCTCGATCCCTTTGTCCGCAAGGGCTACGTCATCGTCGATACCTCCGATCCCTCGCTGTATGCGCGCCAACGCGTTCTTGGCATTCCAGTGGTGGTGACGTCACGGCCTGGCTTAACCGATCGATCGGGTGGGGGGGGGGGCAGGTGGCGGCGTTGGGTCGTCAAGAGCCCGCAGTACGTGTCGGTCCACCTCGGCTCGGACTTCGCGACCATCGGCCCGCTCAACCTGCGCGCCGACATGGACGCCCAGCACATGGTGGAGCTGGTAGGCCCCCAACCAAATCCACGCATTCCATTCACAACCGACGCCGCTGACCCGGCTCTCGCTCGAACGCAGCTGCGATACAACAAGGCGAGCGAGTTTGTGGCCTACTTCCCGCAGTGGCGCGAGTTCGCGCGCGATCTGGCCCTCAAGCACGACGAGCTGTGCGACCAGCTGCAACAGGTGCACCCCTGGCACGCACACGTAGGGGGGGGAAAGGGGGGGGGGCGCTAACGCTTTGCGACATGAGACCAGGCCTGGGACGAACTGCTGCGTACGCCGGACCAGAGAACGTTCGCGGCCGTGTCCAAGAAGCACGGCGGGGCAGGCCACGACTTCATCTTCTTCAAGGTACACTCTCCCCGACGCGGTTGGCCCAAAATGGTGGCTTATGCGCTATATTCTTCGACAAGATGCGAAAGGAGGGCCTCCACGTATACTCATCCATTCGGCAATACCTGGCGCTCGCCGACGACTCCGTTTTTGCCAAACTTCTCTTCTTTTGGAGCAAACGGCCACTCGCAGCTGCGTCCGCTACATGACTCGTAATTAATTTCCTGTTTGATTTCCTTGTGGACTTTCTCGTATTTCCTTTTTCAAGACTGCGCAGGAAGGCCACCCGACCCAAACGGCAACTTGGAACGGTTCAGACCACACCATGGGTTTGTTGTCGTATGTGATGTGGGCGCCAGCCCTCGCCTTCCTGGTGATGTGGGTGTTTGGTCGCGTGGTGGCGTACTTCTTCTGGACTGCCGAGGAGAATTTGGAAGACTTCGTTGCCACCGTCCTCCCAGAGGGGTACCACCCCTCAGTGGCCGAGGGCTTCTGGACCCATGGCATCAAGGTACCCTCCAACTACCCTCTAGCCTCGCTACCACACGCATCTCTCGTTGTGCCTCGAGTAAACAGCATGCTTGCAGGTCTTGTACGAGCGGCTGGAGGTCACCCAAACCCATGTGGGCTTAGGCGCTGTGTGCGCCATGCTGGCCGTTCTCCAGCTGTTGCCCTTTGTGCGCAACTGCGCTGGCTTTGCCATTCACAGGGTGGTAGGGGGGCTGTTCTTGCTTGCTGGCGCAGCCTTCTGCGCGCACATCTACTACATAATGTTCGTGCTCGGGATGGTGCGCCTACTCTCACGAGAGCCTCGACTTCATCATTACAGAGTCTAACGGCGTCGATGGGCTCTGCAGGTAAACGTGGGCCAGGGTTTCTACGTGGCTGACATTGTGTCGCTCGTTCTTATGGCAGTCTGCATGCCGATGGGCTACTTCTACATCAAGACGGGCCAGGTCAACAAGCACCGAGCCATGATGATTCTGGCCTGCACTGGTTTGCTCAGCAACCCCGCTCAGCGCGTCGTGTGGGTCCTCTTGTCCAAGTCGGAGGTATTCGGCCACGCCACGTCCTGGGAGGAGTGGCGCGACGTCACCACGACCGCTACCGGCATTCTCGGGATGACCGTAGTCCTCGTGGTGGGCGGCTACTACGCCTTCTTCACCAAGGCCGACGATGCCTCCACCAGGCACGTGGTGGCAAAGAAGAAGCAGCAGCAGCACAACAAGCCCGCCAGGAGCAACGCGGCCAAGGCCAAGAGTGTAAACTGGTCGCCTGCCGTGGGCAAGCTCACCAAGGGGCACTGATTGCAGGTTTTAAATTGCAACAACGCAACACCTTTTCGCTGCAAAGGTGAAGTGGCAACGTAGGCGCCGACGTCGCTGTCGGGGCAAGTTCGAATCTAAAAACGCAGATGTACACAGACTAAAGTTCAAACAGGTTCAATCAAGTCCCACACACACGAGACCGAGTAGATCGTTCATCGGCATTGGCCAAGAGCGCGACGAGCGGCCCTCAAAGATGGGCATGTTCCACAGCACGAGTGGGAAGGTGGGGTACGAGTATCACCACCACCCGCACCCAGGATTTCACATACCTCGCTACCTCATGAAGAAGATTCTCATCCACGAGGACAAGCTACGCGCCTCCCCTGAGGTGCCCCCCCCCCGCTACGTGCGGCATCTAATGCGCAGGCATGCTACTAACACGCTCTCTGGCCGTCTGTGTTAGGTGCAAGCACTGTATTCGCAGAGCGATGACCTCGCTTGGATCCGTGACGTCACGCTTCAAGTGCAGAACCGTGCCCTTGCCGAGTACGGCTTCGCCGATGCCAGGGGACTCATCGCCCTCAACAACGCTCGACTCGAATACATTGTACGTCGTGACGGACAGTCTCTCGCTCAGGCTACCTCGTGTGATCACCAAATGACTGACTGCTTGCTCGTACCACCACGCGGGAACAGGACGACGAGGAGATGAACAAGCTGACCGTGTACCAAAGATTCGACAACTCGCGGCAGGGCAAGCTCTTCGACGGCGTCGTCCTTCCCAACGTGCAGGTAGCCAACCCCTCCCGGCCGCGGCAAGCGCGAGCTGCCACGCTTGGCTAAGCGTCATCTGTGTCGTCTGTTGCGTGCGTCAGCTGGCCAGCCTTGACGGCTCCAACGTCATGCTCTATGATTACCTCGACTCGATGAGGGAGAAGCAGAGCGCCGGCTTGGCATCGACGGACGGGGCCAACGACTTCGTGCCGGCCAGAAGGCCAATCCTGGTCACCGCCGGGTCGATCAGCTGACCCCCGTTCAGGACGGTGCACGTCGACTTCATGCACCGTCTGCAGAGGGAGCTGAGGGGCAAGGCACGAACCCACCCCCCTCGCCTCCACACTGTCGCACAACGAGATCCAGCGCGTGCACAAGGCTGACGTCACATGTGATGCGTAGGTGGAGCTGCTGTCGGTGTACATTCGGGAGGCGCATGCACAGGACGAGTGGCCGTTGGTAAGTTGAGACTTGTTGGCTCGTGGCGATCGCATCGTTAGCCCATGTGCTGAGAAACAATCAACGCAGGGACAGCGAGTGTGCGTGAATCAGCACAAGACCATGGAGGAGCGGCTCAGTATCGCCAACGAGTTTGTGGAGAGGCACGAGTACAAGATCCCCACGCTCGTGGACACCATGACCAACCAGTTCGACGATGAGTAACCTGCCCTCGGCTCACACATGCGCCAGCGCACACGCACGCGGCGGTCGCTGACGCGTGCCTCGACTCTGCCGTGCGTTGTGTAACAGGTTTGCGGCGTGGCCTGAGCGCTACTTCATCATCGAGCAGGACGAGGAGGGCACCTACCGGTGCAGCCATGTGGGCATGCCCACCACCGAGTTTGGCTACGACAGGGACAAGCTCGAGGGCTGGCTGCGATCCCGAGTCGATGAGCTCACCCGCGCCAAAGGCCGGAGACTCTAAGACAGGTGTGGTGTCACCCCCCCCCCCCCAATTCGACCATCTGCATCCTGTCTCGTTCATGCTTGGGCGGCGCTGACACTCACGCGCTCTTGATTGGTGGGGGGGGGGGCATCAGTGGAGTGGAGCCATCCGGCGAGACGGAGAGGTGGAGAGCGAACGGAGAGAAGAAGAGGTTGAAGCGAAGAGCTCGGAGAGGGCGGGAATGAAGGCGGCGTCTCGAAACACCCCACGTCTGTGGCGTGGAGCGCGGTCTGACCAGGGCATCACCCACTCTGAGCTCTTCACTTGGCTGCTTCTTTTCGCGTACGCTTCATCTTTTCCTGGGGACTCGCCACAAAACGGACCGTTCATCGTGAAGACCAAACACGTTCACGTTTTTTTTTTTTTTTAATTATTTATCTCTGTTAATACATTTTTCTCTGTTTTGGTACCAAAATATATTTTTAATTGATTTAAGATGGCTATTTTCTTGGCCGAGCCAATGGCGAAGTACACCGTGAAATTCCGAACGCGGCGCAACCTCCGGTTCTGCCCATTTGTAGGGACGGCATCGCCTTTCCTTGTCTATCCTTCTACACAAGCACACCACACTTCTCTCGCTCTCGACTCGCCATGGTCTGAAACGAGCCGCCGCAAGGGGCGCGCTGCGCCACCTCGAGATACGCTACACTGCGCTTCCGGACAAGCCTCCGAGAGCTACAAGCCGCGGTTGGGTTGAGTAGAGCGAGGTACCAACCGCTTCCTGCGCCAACCATCCTTTAGTTCTTATGATGACAATTCAATCCAGCTCACTCTGAAAACTGTGATGAGCATTTTATTCACGACAGTCTTCTGACACAAGAACTACCGTTTTATAATCTCTCATTCTGTTTGATTTCTTGATTTCTGACCTTTCTATGCCTCCAGTGGCGCCAGTCCATTGCTTTTCAACCAGCGGTCCCCCGGAGCAGCATTCTGCTGTAGGCATGCAAGTGGTGCGTTTCTCCGTTCTCGCTCAACGTCAATAGTTCTTTTTATGATGACTAGCATTGGGCAATGACAATCATAATGATTACACTAAGAAATCTTCACTTTGACCTGAAATTTAGTCGTCACAATGTTACTCTGCACTTAATGCCTGCGTTCTCACGTCTCTTCACAGATTCTTCACCACGCCAGCCTGAACTTGCCGCTGGTCAGTGACATAGACCTTAGCAGCGCTTACCGTTCCCGGTTCTTTGTCAACATCAATAAATCTGCTTCTCGCATTCCTTAGCACCAACCTCGTTCTCTGGTCACAGATCCCACTTTGTGCGGGTAAGAATCTTGAAACACATTATAATTCAGATACAAAAATAAATAAATAAAAGAACGAAATCGCACCAACTGCCCATGGACTTCAATGCAGCACCGCAATTGCGGCTGCTGGCTTCGCATCCACCCACAACGGGGCAGCACAAACCACCCAACACACTCTCCAAATCTTCGAAGTCTTCGGCACAACCTGCAACTCTCCAATTCATTTCGGACGAGATTTTGGCGTGCACCAGACCATTCATGCTCTACCCATGGGTGCAGTTGCTCAAATCGGAGGGCATCGTGCCGTTTGGTCCACATCGTGTCCATCACCACGCGCAATCCATGCGAGCCAACACTTTCGTGGCTGCCCCTTACGTGCTCTTCGTGGTGGAGAGCAGCAGGCCCGAGCGTGGTTGGACCCGGTTCGTGCTGCGCGACCCGACCGGCGCGGTGCCCGCCGGCACCAGGGACAGCGACGTGGCCGCCAAGCTCACCGTCGGCGCCGCCGTCAAGCTTACCAACGTACTGCCGCCTCCGCTCTCCTCCACCCACAACACACACCAACACAAGGCAACACGCAGGTGAGGCTTGTGCCGGTGCGTTCGTTTGGGCGATTGGGCATCGTCATCGACTACGAGAACGTGGACCGCGTGGTGGCGCCCAAGTCCAACACCGTATATGCCCGCCTGGGTCTCACTGTTGCCCCCCCCCCCCCAAACCCCCAATCTCTTACACGGCTCTCACTCACGCGCAGGGCAAGCAGCACGCGAACAACATAACCGCGTTCAAGGAGACCACGCCGTACTCGATCTACGCGTCGCTTGACGACGTGAGGAGGGAGGAGGTGGCCGACATCACCTACAGACAGTTCAGGGCCGAATGGATGCGGCGACACCCCTCGGCTCACCCTGCCGCCCACACGACGACGACGACCGTCTCTCCGGGCGGTACAGCCACGCCAGTGCTTGCATGCTCACACAGATCAGTGGCACCGATCAGTGTTGCGCTCACCGCACTCTGTCGTGAATGGGCAGACGAGAGCTTCTCCTCGCCTCCCAAGCAAGTGGCGCGCCACCACCAGCAACCACTCGCCGAAGCGCAGGAGAAGAGCGAAGGCGACGCCGGCGCCAGGTCGCAGCACGTCGACGTCGACATATGCGAAAACGATGTCGACACGCTTCATCATCTCGTCGAGGCCGAGGAGGACGAGCAGGCCGAGTCGGACCTGAGCCAGCCCTCGGAGCTGTCGAACAGCCAACAGTCGTCGGACGGCGACGCCGAGGCGGGCCGACGACGTACGAGCGCCAAGCGCAAGTATCTCAAGCGCGTGGAGTCCGATCCCACGCTTCCCGACTCGCAGCCGTCGACTGGCGGCGAGACGGCGAACCGGGAGGGCAACGACGGCGAAGGCGGCGGCAACGAAGAACGAACGGCGGAGGCGACAACGAACGCGAAAACGAAATCGCCAAAGAAAGCGAAAACGAAAGCGAAAGCGAAAGCAAAGAGCGAAGCAGAGGACGAGCCGGACAAGAGAAAGCGGGGGCGGCCGAGGGGGGTGGCAGCCGAGACGGACGAGGAGCGGATCAACAAACACAAGGAGAGGGAGGCCCACAAGAAGCAGTTCATCGAGCGCCTCGAGAAGGTCGCCAGGCCGAAGAGGAAGCCCTCCAGGTCGACGGTCGTCTCGCCGGTGGTGCCGCTGTACGAACAGGCGCGCCAGCTGCTCGACCGATGCGAGGACCAGCAGTCGCAGCGGCTGACGCAGCGTCGTAGCTCCGGGAGACCCAAGAGCCAGCCGGCGAACGACATTCAAGGCGAGGCGGCCAACCGTGGTGATGATGGTGGTGATGATGACGGTGACGACGACGAAGAGGAAGAGGAAGAGGACCCCACGCAGCACATCAACCACCTCGAGGCGCTGCTCAGCGAGTGCAAGCACTTCTTGGAAAGCACGTGTCGCAATTGAACGCCACGCGTGCAAAATAGGCAAGCAAACGTCTGATGGGACAAACATGTCTCGTTGTGTTGTGTTGTGTTGTGTTGTGTTGTGTTGTGTTGTGTTGTGTTGTGTTGTGTTGTGTTGTGTTGTGTTGTGTTGTGTACGTGCGTGTGTGCGTGCTGCAGAAGCGCTGGTGGTGGTGTCTCTGTTTGACGGGATAGCGGGCGCGCTCATCGCGCTCCTGCGGCTCAAACGAATCCGAATCAAAGCCTACTACATCGTCGAAAAGGACCCCGTACGTATGCCCACACCCACACACTCGCGCGCAGTATCAGGCAAGCGCTGACACTCTCTGTGTGTGCATGTGCGTGCGTGCGTGCGTGCGTGTATGTGTGTGTGTGTGTGTGTGTGTGTGTGTGTGTGTGTGTGTGTGTGTGTGTGTGTGTGTGTGTGTGTGTGTGTGTGCATGTGTGCGGTGTGCGATGGGCCAGGTGGCGATGGCCGTGGTGCGAGCCAACTTTCCGCCGGACAAGTTTCCCTTCATCCGCTTCCTGGACTGCGTCGAAAAGATAACCCCGGAACTCCTACACTCCATCGGTGCCTCTATCCCCCATCGCGCGCGGGTTGGCGCCAACCCCGCCTCCTCCTGTGTGCTGACCCGTGACCGGCTCCGTTGCCCGATCCCCAGTCTGCGAATCAGGGCCCGTGGACCTCTTGATCGGCGGCTCGCCTTGCAACGGTCTCACCCCTCATCTTCTTCGCTTCTCTCTCTCCCCCTGCCCTGTATTGCGTGCTCACATGGCGGGGGCGACTGGCGCAGATCTCTCGGTCTTGGGCCACAAGCGGGGCCTCGACTACAAGGAAGGGTCCAGCCACCGCTTCTACGACTTCCTGTGGCACGTTCCCTTCTCTATTTTTTTTTTTTCAATTAAAAATAATTCAACAAATCAAATTAGAAATCAATCCATATTCTACATTTATATTTTTTTATATATGTATAGTTCACTCACGTGTAGACTCTACGACAGGATCAAGCGCTACCTGCGGCACCTATGCGACAAGGACCAGCACCACAAGGTCTATTTCCTGCTGGAGAACGTCGCCTCGATGAGCCGCAAGGACCGAACCACGATATCGGGTGCGCACGCGCGCACACGCCTCTCCCTCCCCGTTCTGTCGCATGCCCGACTGACGCGCTGGCCGATGTGATGGCGTCGACAGATTCGGTGGGCGTGGAGCCAGAGGTCATCGACAGCGTGCGGCTCACGAACGTGCACAGGAACCGGTGCTACTGGCACAACCTCCCCCGCAACGTCAGGGCCCTCCCCAAGGCCAAGAAGTTCACCGAGTTCCTCAGCCAGGTGCACCCCGACCGCGCCTCGGCTGTCCTGTTGTGTGTTTTGTGTCGACTTATAGTCTTGATGGGCGTGCGCGTGTGCCAGGACGGCGAGGCGTTGGTGTCGCAGGGCGGGTGCATCACGACCCACAACGCGACCATGACCTACATCGAGCGATCGTTCGAGGACCTGATGGCCCACCCCAAGGACATCAAACGGTTTGGTCTCTCCCGCCTATGCACGTATGGATGGAATGAATGGAATGCACCGTCGTCGCTGCTCACCCCAACCAGGTACAACACGATCAAGATCCGCGGGCAGGAGAGGTGCCGATCACTCAAGGCCACCGAGATGGAGCGCATCCTCGGGTTTCCTCCAGGTGCGCGCGCGTGCATGTGTGTGTGTGTGTGTGTGTGTGTGTGTGTGTGTGTGTGTGTGTGTGCGTGTGCGTGTGTGCGTGTGTGCGTGTGTGTGTCGTGCACGGCGGAGTGAACTGATGGTGGTGGTGGTGATGATCAGGGTACACGGAGAAGGCGATGGACGAGAAAGGGAACGTGTACGCGTTGAGCAAGGCCGAACGCAACAAGCTGCTGGGACAGAGCTTCGACACGCGGGTGATCGCGCACCTGCTGACGCCGCTCCTCAAGCTGTGCGAGGGCGAGGAGCTGCTCGAGTCGCGCATCCTCCAGATCCGACGCCAGCTCACGCTCTCTCAGATGCACTTTGTACACCAGGCCCGCACCAGGCCCGGCGCTGCGGTCGACAAGGACGACGACGACGACGATGACAAGGCCGGTGGTGAAGACGAGGAAGAGGACGACTACCCATTGACGCAGGCAGGTTGATGTGATGGTTGTTGGATCGTAGCGCGAGAGATCTCGTGTTGTGTTGTGCTGAAAATAAGAGATGGGAAGTGTACGGTCTTGGCTTGGGAGGCGACCACCTCTCCCTATCAATAGCCGCACTCGGGCCGTTGCAGAGGAGGTGTTAGATTGGTAAGGTTTGTATTAAAAACGTCTTTTGACGCCCCCGTTGAGCTAACTAATTGCAAGGTAGAGAGGCATGGGGAGCGAGCTAGCGTCTCCACCTGGTGTACGCGTAGAGTGCACCACCAACGAGGGCAAAGCTAGCCAGTAAGGGGCCTATGCCTAGGGAGTGGTCTGGTTGCTTCTGTGCCCGAAAGTAGTGCATACTCCTGTTTGACCAATCGCCAGTGTTAGTCGATAAACACTCACGTTGTGGGATTAAGGGCTACGCACTCGAAGCGATTGGCCACGACTGTAGCCAGATCAGGATCTGACGAGATAAAAATCAATAACGCTTGGTCATCAAAGGTAAAGACCTTAATCTGAACGCATGGTTCAAGCAGCTCGCTCCTCATCTGCGCTATCCAAGCCGCATCGCTCGCAGGGAATAGACGAGCCCGAATGGATGATATCTGTCGTTCCACCAAAGCTCTGCCACCCTTGGGCAACCAAACTCGAAAGCAAATGTCACATGAAATCGGCATTCCCCACGTGTCCGCCTTGGCCTCGACGTGCGCATCGCAACGCTCCTGAGCGCAGATCTCTTCGATGCATCGTGTCACGTAGGGTATCAGGTGTAAAATCGCTCCTCCGCTAAAACAATAAAACACGGTCTCCAGCTCGGGGACCAGGCTGCTGGATAGGGTGCCGGAGGGGGCTCTGAGGATAACCTTGGACTCTCCGGGTCGTTCAATGAACTCGATCCGGGAATCCTCGGGGAATCGGGTGAACTTACGATGGAACTCATACTCGCCTCTCTTGAGCTGCCGCTCGTGGAAAGGCGATGGTTGCGTCGAGCGCGTGCGAGCGGAGCGAACTGGCTGCTCTTAGGTATTGGTAGCCACCACTCCAACGCGTTAGAGTGTGCGGTTCATAGCAGAAGCCAGAAAGGCAAGCGAGCAAACCTTTGTCTGTGGCGCTGAGCCGAGCCTGCCAAATAACAGCGCTTCCCACTTGCCAAGCAAGCGCTCTGCCTCTGCGAACTTGTTTACCGATCGGAGTAGCTTGGCTGCCGCCTGACACCGTCGTCGAGTTTTGTGCTGTTTCCTGGTCCTAGCCCACAGGTTGGCTTCAAGAAAGGAACAATTCCCGCATGGCCCTGTACATACCAAAATCACCGTGGTGGTACGCATTAAGAGCTTCCCTTATCATAAAGAAGTCGTCCCCCGTGAGGAGCCCGTCCTGCTTTGCCCCTTGGGCTCGTGTGGCACGACCGAGAGCTAAGAGTGTTTTGCGCACGTCTCCCCCGTGCACCCGCGAGCCCACGCTTGCTGCTAAAGGCGGGAGGTGCGGCAGCAGCATCACCTCCAAATGATAAAAGAACTGCATGAACCGTTGGTGCGCCTTCGCAGCAACAACGCGTTTCTTTTGTGGTGCTTCCATAGGGGTGGCTTGTGCTGATGCCGGTTCTTTTTGTGCAGTGTTTGTACGTTGCAAACAAAACGAACACCAAAATTAACTCGTGTATATTATATTAATATCAGATCTTAGAAAGACAATGAAACCTTACCTGGTAATACTCTTGAATGGCTAGGCACTGACAAGGAGGAAGTGATCAATAGGAACCTACTGTTCATGTACCTGACCACCAGCTACATGAGCTGAACATGTGTCATTACAACTCTTATCTGTTGATTCTTTTGAACACATTTATTGGCCCACTGTGCAGCCAGTCAAAGTTTGTGGGTGTAACCAACCAGCCTTTGGCTTTGGGCACGGGTATTGCCTGCTCCCCAAGAACGCAGCATGGGTGGCGCAAAGGGTACCATGACTACAGGGGAGCAGACATGATAGCAGGCGGGAGGAAGGCCAATGGATAGGGATCCACGTGGCACATGTACAGGCGGATATAGGTGATGAGCCTCTGCAGCGAGGGGTAGATGCTGCCCAACGACGCCGGATCCCTTTCCAACGAGTAACCCGCCTGTACACACAACAACAAAAGCGCACGCAAACCACGCGACACAAGACAACTAGATTGAGTATTGGGCTGACGTTGTGGCACGCAGGCCGCGTGCTTCGAGCGGGGCCGCGCGTGCGCACCTTGTAGCCGCTCTTGATGCGGTAGATGGGGATCCTGCCCGTGAGGAGAGTCTCGTCACTGCATGTCGCTCTGTCTGTCGAGTCGCGCCACGCGCGAGAGAAGCTGCCGCGTCGGTGCGTTGCCTTGCGCGTGCGTGACCACGTGGAAAGCGGGAGAGAGTGGGAGTAGTACTCAGGATCGCGCGATTCGAGACAAAGTGGAACACGTCGGGCTCCTCGGCGCTGTACACGATGTAGTAGCTGCTACGGCCTGCGACGGAGGTGCTCCGCGATGGGCTACCGCTAGCCACACTCAGCCCAACCACGCGTGGCTCATTGTCGGCGATCAGCTGCACACACACACACACACACACACACACACACACACACACACACACACACACACACACACACACACACACAGAGAGAGAGAGAGAGAGAGGTGATGAGTGAGTTGCGACCAGCGTGCGTTCGATGGACTCCCCTTCACCAAGGCGCGACACGCACCAGAGCGCGGTCGAGGTAATACTTGAGCTTCCAGTCGATGTTGCTCGCTGCGAGCTGCACCTGCGCAGATCACGCCCCCGAGTTGGTCAGCTGACCGCCAGCGGCGCTTGCTTGCCTGCAACCCCGCGGCGCGTGCAGCGCTCTCTCCATCTGTCCGCGCACCTGGGGCACACTAGGGCCAAAGTCCCTTCGGTAGAGCGTGCGCCACACGGAGCTGTCGCGGGCCAGGGCGTAGAAGCGCTTGCACACCTTGATGTAGACGAGCGTGTGTGTGGGAAGTAGTATGTGAGGAATGCGCTGCAGTCAGGCAGGAATGCAGGAATGCAGCGCACGAGAGGCACGCGTACGAGGTGCAGGGTGGCGAGGCTGGAGCGGTCGGGCAGGAAGAGGAAGACGCCCACCAAGAGATCGTCGGGCAAAGTGCAGAGCAAGGAGTCGGGGCTGTGGACGTCGTCCGTGTGCCACAGAGTCAGCTCTTCCCACCACGCACTTTGGACGGTCTCTCCCTGTAAACGTAGAAGAAGACGATGTCAGGCGACGACGCGCACACGCACTACACGTACGTGGGCCGCGAGTGGGGGTGGTGTGACCTCTGGGCGGAGCAAGGGCGAGCGGGCCTGGGCGGAGGCAGCGTCGGCCAGCAGCCCGTCGAAGGTGAGGTTCACGCAATTGGGCTTGTTGATGAAGAAGAAGCCCTCTACCTTCGAGTAGCGGTTGACGTTCACCTGCCAGTGCGTCACCCCGAGCTTGAGCTCTGGCGAGGCAATGTCCCTCTGCTGGTGGTGACTCGGTGGCTGCTCCTCGTCCGCGGACTCGTCCTTCTTGGCCTGCCTCCTCGCGGGCTTGAGGGCAGTGAAGGACAAGATGAGGCTGTAGGTGTTCCTGGGGTTCGCCCTCACCAGGTACAGCCCCTCCCCGCTTCCGGACATATGGGCGGCAGCGTGGCGTAGCAAGCGCTCCTCGGCCTCCTCCCGCGAGATGTCCCCGTGGAAGAGCCGCCGTATCGCACCGCTATCTTCCCAGTCCATGCTACGTAGCGCAGAGATTCTTGCGCGTGGGCCCTTTATGCTCCTCCTCCCTACTCCTGAGTACTCAGCTAATTCATCCAATTCAGTGCATGCAAACACTCGAATTTCTTCTTGTCCTTTTCTTTGAAGTAACAATAAAATAAAGCCAGCTGGTGACTGCACCGTCCAAGGAGACACCAACGCGGAAGAGAGGGAAGCAGCGATCGCTCGTGCTCGGGCCCAGGAAGTCGCTTAGCGCCTGTATCGGTAGCGCTTGAAGTTGAACCACAGGTGCATGATGCCTCGATCGAACACGCACTTGAAGCCTCTCTTGTGCGAGTACTCCCACTCTCTATTCACAACCCTGTTCGTGAGGCAAGCAGAGAAGGTCAGTCTTCTACTCATCGAGAGGCAATGCAACTTTTACTACTACTACATCGCGCAAGCAAAAATACGAGGAGGGAGGTTGCACGTACTTGAAGGCTACGTCTTCGTACGGCGGGCCGGCGTGGAAGCGTATGATACAGGTGTCTGGCGAGTCGCTGGGCTCGATGAAGTAGCGCGGGGCCTTCTGCTTGTCGATGAGATCGGGGTAGAAGACGTTGAACTTGTAGCCCTGGACGGTCTTGGGCGGTGGGTTGTCGTGGTCGTAGTGGCTCTGGTTGTACTTGTTCCACTCGTAGCCCGTGTGGACGCGGTTGTAGTACCTCGGCTTGCGTGGGCGATACTTGTCCTGCCACCAGTACTTCTTGCCCTCGAGGGCCACTTCCGTGCTGAAGGTCTCCTCGTTCTCGTCCATCGACCGCTCGGCCTCGATCTGGTAGAGCTCGGCGTCGGAGAGCTTGACCGCGGGCGATGTGAGAGCGAGCGTGCTCTCCTGCAGCTTCTTGGCCTCCCGTTCCATGATGCGCTGTCGTTCCTCCTCGAGACGCTGCTTGTCGAGCTCGGGGTCGACCACCTCGACGTCGTCCGTCTCGTTGACGAGCTCGGGACTGAGGCACTCGTCATCGTCTTCGCCGCCGCCACCGCCGCCGCCAGAGACTTCGGGCTCGTCGTCCCAGCCGCCGCTGCTGACGCCGGCAGCAGCGGCAACCGTTGTCGCCTCCTCTTCCTGTTCCTCCACCGTGCGGCGCGCTTCCTCGAGCATCTGGCCGGCCTCGAGCTGGCTCAGCTTGCGGCGCAGAAGCTCGGCATGGATGTCGCGCAGCTTGGCCTTGGCCTTGTAGACCACGAGACGGGCGAGCAGACCCTCCCAGTACTCGGGATCGACGGCGTTGCCCGCGGTGATCTTGGCCATGATCTGCGACTGCATGCGGCTGAGATCCTCGTAGGTCTTACCTCGGAACACGGCGAGCACGTCCTCGCTCACCGCCTTGTGCACGCCGCTGGCCTCGAGGCCCTGTCGCCTGGCCTGATGCTCGGCCTCTTCGCGCTGGCGAAGCTGCTCGATCTCGTCGTCGCACACGATGCGCAGCGATTGCCAGAATTCCTTGTGGGAATCGAGCTGCAGGTACATGAGGATGTCCTTGCGCAGCTCCTCGAGCTCTCGCAGCGAAAGATCAGAGAAGATCTTGTACGGCTCGTTGAGCTCAATATCGAGATCGAGCACATCCATGTTGAGATTTTTGAAGAGAATGTCGATGGGTTTGGGCCGGCCCTCTTGAATGCGAATCTCGGATCTACGCTTGGCCTGCTCGAGGTTGAAGGTCTGTTCTTGCTTCTCCCAGTCCTCGTAGCTCAATCCATCGCGTTCGCGCGCCATGCGGTCCCTCTCTGCTTCCCATTGCTCTCGCTCCTTCTCCCTCTCAATCCTTCGCTTCTTGGCCTTCTCTAGCTCCCGCAGTCGCTCTTCGCGCAGGAGGCGTTCGGTCTTGATGTCGTCTACCTCGTCGGGGCGAACCTTGCCGGACGCGATCTCCTTCTCTCTCTTGAGCTTCCACACGAATCGATCAGTCAAATTGGCATCACCGAAGGGATTGGCCTCGTTGGTGTAGCCTGCCAGCGATTCTTGCTCCTTTTCTCGCCTCTTCCTGGCCTTGCGTTCCTTCTTCTCGAGCCTCCTCCTTCGCTTCTCCTCGGGCGTCTCGAGCAACTTCTTCAACGTCTTCTCTTTCTTTCGCTTCTCTCTATCTTTCTCCTTCTCTTCCCTCTTCCTCTTCCTGTCATCGTCCTTTGAGCGCCCCATCTCACAAAATCGAACAACAATCTTTGTTGATCGAGGCTGGAACAACTTTTCCTTTCTTTCCGTAGCTTTTTCCGCCCTTTTTCCACCTTTCTCCGAAGTCGCCCAGCCAATCGAGTTTTTTGAATGTATTCTTGTGGATTTCTTGCCCACCAGGAAAAAGATGCTCAAAGATGCCACCGGTGCCAGGCCGACGAGTTGACTTCACTGATACTGGCCCGGCAGGACACGTAACGCCAAGGCACAAGGGCACACGCAAGCTGAGGGAGTCTCCATTCAGACGCAACAGCACAACAAGCAAGAGATGCACGCACAACTGTCTGCGGAAAAGCTGCGCAGCCTTCTTTTTGCACAGGGCGTAGAGGAGCGTGTGGAAGTGAACCAGCGCCACCTCATCGACAAGATCCTTGCTCGCTACAGGTACCTTGTCTGACATCATTTTTTTTTTGATAAAACAAAAAATACCTAAATTAAAATAATAATTATTGCATCTTGTGCAGTTCCGAGTTCACCTTGTTCAGGGAGCTCATTCAGAATGCAAACGATGCTGGCGCCTCTCATGTCGAGGTGCGTCTCAGCACGGGAGCTGCCGCCACCTACCACCCCGATCGGCCAACCAACGCCGCTGATGGCGAAGCGGCAGCTTCCTCCTCCTCCTCTATCGTGTCTTCCGCTTCATCGGCCGCCTCGGCCATCCTCAACATCTTCAACTGGGGCTCGTGGTCGGCCTCTGCAGCCGTCAGCAACGACGACTCGGCCGACGGCGACGCGTCGGCGGAGAGCGCGAGTAGCAAGCGGAAGCAGGGCAAGGGCAGCGGCAAGGCAACGGAGGCGGCGCGACGATTCGGCACATGCGTGGCCACCGAGATCGAGATCCGTAACAACGGGCGCACGTTCAGCGGCGATGACTGGAACCGCGTGCGCAAGATCGCCGAGGGCAACCCCAACTCGGAGGCGTGCGGCATGTTTGGCGTGGGCTTCTACTCGGTGTTTGCCGTGACGGAGCAGCCGATCGTCAAGTCGGGCGACGAATACCTGGCATTCCATTGGAAGGGCGACATGCTGGTCACCACGCGCGGCAAGATCGAGGCCGACGGCGTTCCCGAAGCGCAGAAGGCCGAGGACAAGAAGTGGGTCTCCTTCATTCTCGAAGGGCGCGAGCCCCTGCCGCTCGACCTCGACCAGCTGTGCAAGTACGCCGCCGCACGTTAGTTGTCGCAGACCGTGCATCTCACCTGACGTGCGTGTTCTGCTTGTGTGGTGGTGGTGAAGGTTCCTGGTCAAGTCGGTGGCGTTCACGACCAACGTGCGCCTGATCACGCTGCTGGTGGACGGCCGGGCGCTGTTCCAGGTGCGCACGGACACGTCGTCGGGCGACAGGACGGCCATCGCAGTGCCCAAGCGGAATCCCAAGCAGCTCACCAAACAGCAGAAAGACGGGCTGGGCTTCATGACCATCGGTACACGCTCGGTCGGGCCTGCGTGTTTGATTTGCCTTGACTCCTCATCCTGTCGGTTTGACTTTTGTTTGACCGTTGACTTAATTATTGGCCCAAACGCAGCATCGCTGGAGGAGCATCAGCGTGTGGTGGAGGTCACGATGTATCCCGACACGACGCCGTCGTATCGCGTCAGCACGAGGCAGCTTTCGGCGCAGGTGGACGTTCACTGGGACCTGGTCCCGGCCTACCTGGAAAACATGAAGCGAATCCTCAAGAAGAGCCCGCCATCGCGCACCAACATACTAATGCTCTACAACTTTGAAACGATGGACAAGTACGACTGCCGCTGACTCACGATATTTATTTATTTATTTATTTATTTATTATCACTTTTTCACATGCACGTGGCTGATCGTTTTCTGTTTGGCAGCGAACGAGACCAGTTTGTGGCTGATCTGTTCCCGAGTCCAAACAACGGACACATTTATATTGGATTTTCGACTCATCAAACCACAGGCTCGGGCTTCCACATCGCTGCTCAGGTACATGTTCTTCTTTATCTTCTTTCTTCAACTTCTACTGCTCCCACTCCCTTCTCTCGTTGTCGTTTGATTGTTCTCAACACACATCATCTATTCTCAACTGCAGTTGATACCGACGGTGGAGCGAGAGAATATCGATTTTCAGGACGTGTACATATCGAATTGGAACTGTAATCTTCTCTCCGTGGCCGGTCAGGTATCGCGCCTGTACTACGATCACGTGCTGGCCTCGCTGGCCCATACTACTCTCGCCGCGCCGAGCGGCGGAGACAACGCCCAATCCCTGGCAGACCAAGACA
>JANDJZ010001606.1:0-11653 GCA_027943245.1 Acanthamoeba sp. SK_2022b | reverse complement strand
TCCTTCGAGGTGAACTCGGCCCTGCTGTCGCGCGCACAGGTCTATGTGCTGCAGTCCCTGACCGACGAAGAGCTCAGGCAGCTGCTGCAGCGCGCGCAGGAAAAGGCCCTGGGCGGCCTGCAGTTCGACGACCTGGCGCGGGACACCATCATCGGCTATGCCGATGGCGACGCCCGGCGGTTCCTGAACCTGCTGGAGCAATGCCAGACGGCGGCGGGCGCTGCAGGCGTCACCCGGATCGATGCCGAATTCGTGCAGAACGCGCTGACCCTGAATGCCAGGCGCTTCGACAAGGGGGGCGACAACTTCTACGACCAGATCTCGGCCCTGCACAAGTCCGTGCGCGGCTCCCATCCGGATGCAGCGCTCTACTGGCTCACCCGCATGCTCGACGGCGGCGCCGATGCGCGCTACCTGTCGCGGCGCATCGTGCGCATGGCCTGGGAAGACATAGGCCTGGCCGATCCGCGCGCCATGCAGATCGCCAACGATGCGGCCCTGACCTACGAGCGCCTGGGCAGCCCCGAAGGCGAGCTGGCCCTGGGCCAGGCCGTCATCTATCTGGCCATGGCTCCCAAGAGCAACGCCGGCTACAACGCCTACAACAAGGCCCGGGCCTTCGTGAAGCAGGACAGGAGCCGCGAGGTGCCCGTGCACCTGCGCAACGCGCCCACCAAGCTCATGAAGGAGCTGGGCTATGGCCATGAATACCGCTACGCGCACGACGAGCCCAACGCCTACGCGGCCGGCGAGACCTATCTGCCCGAGGGCATTGCGGAGCCGGGCTGGTACCAGCCCGTGCCACGGGGCCTGGAGATCAAGATCGGCGAGAAGCTGGCCGTGCTGCGCAAGTGGGATGAAGAGGCTGGCGGCGGCGGCGCATAGCCGAATCCCGTGAGAGCAGGCCGGGGCTGGAGCCAGGGCTAGGCGCCCGGGCCGGGCTCCACCGTCACATCCCGCGCGTGCAAGGGAGCGTGGCAGTGCGAGCAGACGATCAGGGGATCGAACGTGTGGCCGCACACCGAATGCCGGTGCAGCAGGGGCCGGCCTTCCTCGCCGGACATGTGCACATCGCCCCAGTGCACGATGGCCATGACCACGGGATGCAGGTCCAGTCCCTTGGACGTGAGGCGGTACTCGTGCCGCACCGGCGCCTCCTGGTAGGCCACCTTCTTGAGCACGCCGGCCTCGACCAGCCTGGCCAGCCTGTCCGACAGCATGGGGCGTGAAATGCCCAGGCGCCCCAGGAATTCATCGAAGCGGCGCACTCCCAGAAAGCAGTCGCGCAGCACCAGCAGCGTCCAGCGGTCACCGATGACCGAGACCGTGCGTGCGATGGAGCAGCGCTCCTCTTCCAGTTCGTTCCATTTCATTGGGCAGTTCCCCGCTTGACGGGTTCAGATTTTAAACCTACCGTGCATAAAGTTCAAAAAATGAACTTACTTCTTCATCCACGGAGATTCCATGACCGACAAGAAAGCCATCCTCGTCATCGGTGCCGGTGACGCCACGGGCGGGGCGATTGCCCGGCGCTTTGCGCGCGAAGGCTATATCGCCTGCGTCACCCGCCGCGATGCCGACAAACTCCAGCCGCTGGTCGAGCAGATCCGCGCCGCAGGGGGTGAAGCCCATGGCTTTGGCAGCGACGCGCGCAAGGAAGAGGAAATGGTGGCCCTGGTGCAGAAGATCGAGGCCGAGATCGCACCCATCGAGGTCGCCGTCTTCAACATCGGCGCCAATGTGCGCTTCGGCATCACCGAAACCACGGCGCGCGTCTACTTCAAGGTCTGGGAGATGGCCTGCTTCGCCGGCTTTCTGATGGGGCGGGAGGCGGCCAGGGTGATGCTGCCGCGCGGCCGGGGCACCATCATCTTCACGGGTGCCACGGCCAGCTTGCGCGGGCGCGAGGGCTTTGCCGCGTTTGCCGGTGCCAAGCACGGCCTGCGCGCCCTGGCGCAGAGCATGGCGCGCGAACTCTGGCCCAAGGGCATCCATGTGGCCCATCCCGTGATCGACGGCGCCATAGACACCGAATTCATCCGCAGCAATTTCCCCGAGCGCTATGCCCTCAAGGAGCAGGGCGGCATCCTCAATCCCGAGCACATTGCAGACCTCTACTGGCAACTGCACCAGCAGCCGCGCGACGCCTGGACGCACGAGACCGAGATCCGTCCCTGGATGGAGCCGTGGTGAGCCGCCTTGCCTTATCGCATCGTCACTTCCTCCCACTCCCGCAGGCCACGCCATGAACACCAAGGTGCAATTTCTCTTCGACTTCGGCAGCCCCAACGCCTATCTCTGCCACCAGGTCATTCCCCGGATCGAGGCGCGCAGCGGCATCCGCTTCGAATATGTGCCTGTCCTGCTGGGAGGCCTGTTCAAGCTGGCCAACAACCGCTCCCCGGCCGAGGCCAATGCCGACATTCCCAACAAGCGCGCCTATGAGGCGCTGGAGCTGCAGCGCTTCGTGCACAGGCACAGCCTCACGCGCTTCCGGATGAATCCTCACTTTCCCGTGAACACCCTGCAGATCATGCGTGGGGCCGTGGCCGCCCAGGACATGGGCTGCTTCGAGCGCTATGTCGATGCGGTGTTCTCCAGCATGTGGGAGAAGGGCTGCAAGATGGACGATGCCCAGGTGATCGGCACCGAGCTGTCCGGGGCGGGTCTGGACGCCCCAGCCCTGATCGCCGCAAGCCAGACGCCCGAAGTCAAGGCCCGGCTGCTGGCAAATACCGAGCAGGCCTTCCACCGTGGCGCTTTCGGATCGCCCACCTTTTTTGTTGGCGACGAGATCTACTTCGGCAAGGACCGCCTGCGCGATGTGGAGGAAGAAGCGCTGCGGGCCTGAAGCCAGCCTCAGGCCGACCGTCCGTCGTAGCGCGTGATGCGCAAGGCTTCGGCATCCACGCCTTCCAGGCAGCGCACGTTGACGGCCGCCATGTGCCGGCCCTTGGGGTCGGTGGCTTCGCCGAAAGGGTGGATGCCGCAGGTCGGGCAGAAGCGGTGCTGGATCAGATGCCGGTGGAAGGTGTAGGAGCGCATCTGCTCCTCGGGCGTGCTCAGCTGCAGCTGTTCGCGAGGCACGAACCACATGAGGGCGCCCTTGCGCGCGCAGATGGAGCAGTTGCAGGCCATGACCTGGGTGAGTTCGCCTTCCACATCGAAAGCGATGCCGCCGCAGTGGCAGCTGCCGTGGTATTTCATCGGGGTTCTCCGTGGCCACCGCTTGCTGGCGGCACTGCCGTTGATGGTAGGAGTTCATGCTGGCTGCGGCAAATTGCTGCAGTGCTACATAAGAGCGCGTGGCTTGTAAAGCCTCGGGAAACCCCGCTGCAACAAGGCGTTGCAGGCCACCGGGGGGTGCCTAGAATCGCCCATCCCCTGCGGCTTCCTGATCACAAGCCGGGATGCGGCAGGAGAGCTTCCACCACCATGGCATTGCTGGCTCCGTTCGTTTGGATGCGAGGCACGCTGAATGTCTCCATCCTGAGCAAAAGGGGAGAGCGCATATGGACATACTGCTTCAGCAGGTCATCAACGGATTGGTCCTGGGCAGCATGTATGCCCTGATCGCCCTGGGCTACACCATGGTGTACGGCATCATCCAGCTCATCAACTTCGCCCATGGCGAGGTGCTCATGGTCGGGGCGCTGACCAGCTGGAGCTGCATAGGCCTGATGCAGGAGGCCATGCCGGGCGCACCGGGCTGGCTGATCCTGCTGCTGGCGACGGTGATCGCCTGCGTGGTGGCCGCCGCACTGAATTTCGTGATCGAGAAAGTGGCCTACCGGCGCCTGCGCAGCAGCCCGCGCCTGGCGCCCCTGATCACGGCCATCGGCGTCTCGCTGCTGCTGCAGACGCTGGCCATGATCATCTGGAAGCCCAACTACAAGGCCTATCCCACGCTGCTGCCGAGCACGCCCTTCGAGATCGGCACGGCGGTGATCACGCCCACCCAGATCCTGGTGCTGGTGGTCACGGCGATTGCGCTGGCTGCGCTGACCTACCTGGTCAACTACACCAAGCTCGGGCGCGCCATGCGGGCCACGGCCGAGAATCCGCGCGTGGCGGCCTTGATGGGCGTCAAGCCTGACATGGTGATCTCTGCCACCTTCATCATCGGCGCCGTGCTGGCGGCCATCGCGGGCATCATGTACGCCTCCAACTACGGCACGGCCCACCACACCATGGGCTTTCTGCCGGGGCTCAAGGCCTTCACGGCGGCCGTGTTCGGCGGCATCGGCAACCTGGCGGGCGCCGTGGTCGGCGCCATGCTGCTGGGGCTGATCGAGTCCATTGGCTCGGGCTACATCGGCGATCTCACGGGCGGCGTGCTGGGCAGCCACTACACCGACATCTTCGCCTTCATCGTGCTCATCATCATCCTGACGCTGCGCCCCTCGGGCCTGCTGGGTGAGCGAGTGGCCGACCGCGCCTGAGGAGAGACGCATGAACAGCAAGAAGACCGTGCAATGGATCCTGGGTGGACTGGCGCTGCTGGTGCTGCCGCTGGTGCTGCAGTATTTCGGCAATGCCTGGGTGCGCATCGCCGACCTGGCGCTGCTCTATGTGCTGCTGGCACTGGGCCTGAACGTGGTGGTGGGCTACGCGGGCCTGCTGGACCTGGGCTATGTGGCGTTCTACGCCGTGGGCGCCTACATGTTCGCGCTGATGGCCTCGCCGCATCTGGCGGAGACCTTCGAGGGCTTTGCCGCCATGTTCCCGGACGGGCTGCATACCTCCATCTGGCTGGTGATACCGCTGGCGGCGCTGCTGGCGGCCATCACGGGGATTTTGCTGGGCATTCCGGTGCTCAAGCTGCGCGGGGACTACCTGGCCATCGTCACGCTGGGCTTCGGCGAGATCATCCGCATCTTCATGAACAACCTGGACCAGCCGGTCAACATCACCAATGGCCCCAAAGGCATAGGCCAGATCGACTCGGTCAAGATCCTGGGACTGGACCTGGCCAAGCGCCAGGAGATCTTCGGCTACGACATCAGCTCGGTCACGCTGTACTACTACCTGTTCCTCTTCCTGGTGCTGGTCAGCATCGTGATCTGCTGGCGCCTGCAGGACTCGCGCATAGGCCGCGCCTGGATGGCCATCCGCGAGGATGAGATCGCCGCCAAGGCCATGGGCATCAACACGCGCAACATGAAGCTGCTGGCTTTCGGCATGGGCGCCTCTTTTGGCGGTGTCTCGGGCGCCATGTTCGCGGCCTTCCAGGGCTTCGTCTCGCCCGAGTCGTTCAGCCTCATGGAGTCCATCATGATCGTGGCCATGGTGGTGCTCGGCGGCCTGGGCCATCTGCCCGGCGTGATCCTGGGTGCGGTGCTGCTGTCGGCGTTGCCCGAGGTGCTGCGCTATGTGGCCGGTCCCCTGCAGCAGATGACCGATGGGCGGCTCGATGCCTCCATCCTGCGCCAGCTGCTGATCGCGCTGGCCATGATCGTCATCATGCTGATGCGTCCGCGCGGCCTGTGGCCGTCGCCCGAGCATGGCAAGAACCTGCCGCACCAGTCCTGAGCATGGAGAAACCGCAGATGGCGAATACGGCAGACAACAGCTCCAGCGCTCCGGTGCTCAGGGTTTCGGGCATTTCCAAACGCTTCGGCGGGCTGCAGGCGCTGTCCGATGTGGGCATGACCATTGGCCGGGGCCAGGTCTACGGACTGATCGGACCCAATGGCGCGGGCAAGACCACCTTCTTCAACGTGATCACGGGCCTTTACACGCCCGACAGCGGCAGTTTCGAGCTGGCCGGCAAGGCCTACGAGCCCACGGCAGTGCACAAGGTGGCCAAGGCCGGCATTGCGCGCACCTTCCAGAACATCCGGCTGTTTGCCGAGATGACGGCGCTGGAGAACGTGATGGTCGGGCGCCATGTGCGCACGCACTCGGGCCTGATCGGCGCGGTGCTGCGCACGCGCGGCTTCAAGGCCGAGGAGGCCGCCATCCGCGCGCGCGCCCGTGAATTGCTGGACTACGTGGGCATCTCCAAGTACGCGGACTTCAAGGCCCGCACGCTGAGCTACGGCGACCAGCGGCGCCTGGAAATCGCGCGGGCGCTGGCCACCGACCCGCAGCTGATCGCGCTGGACGAGCCTGCCGCCGGCATGAATGCCACCGAGAAAGTGCAGCTGCGCGAGCTGATCGACCGCATCCGCCGCGACCAGCGCACCATCTTGCTGATCGAGCACGACGTGAAGCTGGTCATGGGCCTGTGCGACCGCGTCACCGTGCTCGACTATGGCAAGCCCATTGCCGAAGGCACGCCGGCCGAGGTGCAGAAGAACGACAAGGTGATCGAAGCCTATCTGGGCACGGGAGGACACTGAACCATGGGCGAGCAAGAGCAAGACAAGGGCGTGTCCCCTCCGGTGCTGCTGAAGGTCGAGGGCCTGAAGGTGGCCTATGGCGGCATTCAGGCCGTCAAGGGCGTGGACTTCGAGGTGCGCCAGGGCGAGCTGGTCTCGCTGATCGGCTCCAACGGTGCCGGCAAGACCACCACCATGAAGGCCGTCACGCGCAGCCTGCAGATGGCGGACGGCGATGTCCACTACCTGGGCCGCAGCATCCGGGGCGTGGGCGCCTGGGATCTGGTGGCCCAGGGCCTGGTCATGGTGCCCGAAGGGCGCGGCGTGTTCGCGCGCATGACCATCACCGAGAACCTGCTCATGGGCGCCTACACGCGCAACGACAAGGCCGGCATTGCCGCCGACATCGAGCGCATGTTCGGCATCTTCCCGCGGCTGAAGGAGCGCCGCGACCAGCTGGCCGGCACCATGTCGGGTGGCGAGCAGCAGATGCTGGCCATGGCGCGCGCGCTGATGAGCCAGCCCAAGGTGCTGCTGCTGGACGAGCCCTCCATGGGCCTGTCGCCCATCATGGTGGACAAGATCTTCGAGGTGGTGAGCGACGTGCACGGCCTGGGCGTGACCCTTGTGCTGGTCGAGCAAAATGCCAGCCGTGCGCTGGCGCTGGCCGATCGCGGCTATGTGATGGAGTCCGGCCTGATCACCATGACGGGGCCCGGCCAGATCCTGCTCAGCGACCCGCGCGTGCGGGCTGCCTATCTGGGCGAGTGAGCGCCACGGCTGCCGTGAGCGCGGGGATGGATGGAATGCCCCGTGCCACTGACGGGATATGGCAAAAATATGACGATTTGATGAAGATTCATCAAGCGTCGATCGATGCGAGACTTTGCGTATTTGTGCGATGGAATGGGTTATTCGAGGAAATTCGCGCAAAAAGGCAATTTTTGGAAAGAAATCGAAAATCCGCCCTGCCCAGTGCCGGACGCGATAATTTGGGTTTCCCCGCGTCGGGCTGCACATCACATGAACTGGCTCCAACACATCCCCATCGGGCTGCAGACCGTGGTCCTGCTGGCCATGAGCAATGTCTTCATGACCTTCGCCTGGTATGGCCACCTGAAGAACCACGCCTCGTCGCCCTGGTACGTGGCAGCCCTTGTCAGCTGGGGCATCGCGCTGTTCGAGTACCTGCTGCAGGTGCCCGCCAACCGCATAGGCCACACGCAGTTCAGCGTGGCGCAGCTCAAGATCATCCAGGAGGTGATCACGCTGGCGGTGTTCGCGCCCTTTGCCGTGCTCTACCTGAACCAGCCGCTCAAATGGGACTTCCTCTGGGCCGGGCTGTGCATGGTGGGCGCGGTGTACTTTATTTTTCGCAGCGGCTGACAGGGCGGCGCGCCGGCGCGCAAAAACGCGCCTGGGACTCAAGAGTACACTTCGCCCCGTTCAAGCCGGGAAGCCATGCCAAGCATCCGCAATGTGACGCAGTGAGTCGCCTGGTTCCCCCTGTTTCCCGGTAAGGAGCATTCATGCTTTTTGGCAAGTTATTGCCGCGCGAAGGCAATTTTTTCGAGATGTTCAACCAGCATGCCGATCGCATCGTCGAAGCCGCGCATGCCTTCTCGCAGCTTGTCGCCAACTACAACGATCCTCATCTTCGCGAGAAGTACAACGAGGACGTGAACAACGCCGAGCGTGCCGCAGACCGCGTGACGCACGACGTCACCAAGGCGCTGCACAAGACTTTCATCACGCCGCTGGACCGCGAGCACATCCACTCGCTGATCAACACCATGGACGACGTGGCCGACCTGATCCAGGACTCGGCCGAGACCATGGCGCTGTACGACGTGCGCCACATGACGGAAGAGATCACGCGCCTGACGGACCTGTGCGTGCGCTGCTGCGAGCGGCTGCGCGATGCGGTCAAGCTGCTGTCGCGCATCTCCGATCCCTCGGTGGTGGACGCGGCGATGAAGACCTGCGAGGAAATCGACCGCCTCGAATCGGACGCCGACCGCGTGATGCGCTCGGCCATGAGCAAGCTGTTCCGCGAAGAGCCCGATGTGCGCGAAGTCATCAAGCTCAAGGCCATCTACGAGCTGCTGGAGACGGTGACCGACCGCTGCGAGGACGTGGCCAACCTGATCGAGGGCATCGTCCTCGAGAATTCCTGAGCCCTCGCGGAGTCGTTTCTCTATGGAATCCGTACAAGCGGCCCTGTGGGTCGTGATCCTGCTGGTGGTGCTGGCCCTGCTGTTCGACTTCATGAACGGCTTCCACGATGCTGCCAACTCGATCGCCACCGTGGTCTCCACGGGCGTGCTCAAGCCCACGCAGGCCGTGGCCTTCGCGGCCTTCTTCAACGTGGTGGCGGTCTTTGTCTTTCACCTGAGCGTGGCAGCCACCGTGGGCAAGGGGATCGTGCAGCCCGGCATCGTCGACACGCATGTGGTCTTCGGTGCCCTGGTCGGTGCCATTGCCTGGAACGTGATCACCTGGCACTACGGCATCCCCAGCAGTTCCTCGCATGCGCTGATCGGCGGCATCGTGGGTGCGGTGATGGCCAAGGCCGGCGCAGGCGCGCTGATTGCCAGCGGCATCGGGAAGACCGTGGCCTTCATCTTCGTCTCGCCGCTGCTGGGCTACCTGCTGGGCTCGCTGATGATGGTGCTGGTGGCCTGGGTCTGCCGGCGCGCCGCGCCCAACAGGGTGGACCGCTGGTTCCGCAGGCTGCAGCTGGTCTCCGCCGGTGCCTATAGCCTGGGCCACGGCGGCAATGACGCGCAAAAGACCATCGGCATCATCTGGCTGCTGCTGATCGCCACCGGCTATGCCAATGCCGGCGACGCCGAGCCGCCGCTGTGGACCATCGTCAGCTGCTACCTGGCCATCGGCCTGGGAACCATGTTCGGCGGCTGGCGCATCGTCAAGACCATGGGCCAGAAGATCACCAAGCTCAAGCCCGTGGGCGGCTTCTGCGCCGAAAGCGGTGGTGCACTGACGCTGTTCTTTGCAACCTTCCTGGGCGTGCCGGTCTCGACCACGCACACCATCACCGGCGCCATCGTCGGCGTGGGCTCCACCCAGCGCGCCAGCGCCGTGCGATGGGGCGTGGCAGGCAACATCGTCTGGGCCTGGGTGCTGACGATCCCTGCCAGCGCCTTCGTGGCATCGATTGCCTACTGGATCAGCCTGCAGCTGTATTGAGCCGGGGCTGCTGCCGCCAAAAAGAAAGACCGCCATGGGCGGTCTTTCTTTTTTCGGGGGAGGCGTTGGCTGCGCCTCACTGCGAAATCTTGCGCGCCTCCTCCACCTGGTGCTCGAAGTAGTGCTGGAAGCTGTAGGCAATGCTGGCCATGAGCACGGCGGCGCCCAGCATCAGCGACAGCGCAATGGCAAAGATGGTTGACCAGCCCGTGCGTCCGGCCTGCGCCTGCACGTCAATGCCGGGGTTGTGGCGCCGGTTCCAGGCTTCGGTGTCGGTCAGCCCGTAGAGGATGGCGCGCAGCGCACAGCCGGCGATGGTGAAGCCCAGCAGCGGAATCAGCAGCCAGCTGAGCTGGTCGTCCTGTCCCAGTTGCTGCACGCGTTCGATGCCGTACACGCCCAGCGCCGTGGGCACGGGCAGCAGCCAGCCCAGCCAGTCGCCGAGCCCATGCAGGTAAAAGCGATGCAGCCCCAGCGGCCCGCCCACAAAGGCCAGCCAGGCGGCCAGTGTCTTGTTCCTGGGGCGGGGAGCTCGGTCGGCGCCGGTGGTCTGGGGCAGGGGCGTGCTGGGTCGGTTCATGCGCCCATTATTCGGGCGAACTGCGGTTGCCGTCTCCCAGGGTCTTCTCCATGAGCACGATGTCCAGCCAGCGGCCGAACTTCCATCCCATGGAGCGCAGCGTGCCCGCAGGGGTGAAGCCTGCAGCGCGGTGCACCCCGATGGAGCCGGCATTGGCCGAGTCGCCGATCACCGCCAGCAGCTTGCGCACGCCGGCCGCCTCGCAGTCGTGCGACAGCGCATCGATCAACAGGCGGCCCACGCCCTGGCCGCGTGCCGCGTCATGCACATAGATGGAATCCTCGGCAGAAAAACGATAGGCCGGGCGCGGCTTGAACCAGTTGGCGTAGGCAAAGCCCAGCACCTGGCCCTGTGCGTCCACGGCGACCAGATAGGGCAGGCCCTTGGCCAGCACATCCGCGCGGCGCGTGGCCATGTCGGCTTCGGAAGGGGGATCGGTCTCGAACGTTCCTGTGCCATGCAGCACGTGGTGGCGGTAGATGGCGGTGATGGCAGCGAGATCGCTGTCCTGGCTTGGGCGGATGGTAGGCATGAGAAAAGAAGTTCGATATAATCGCTGGTTTTACGGCGTGTCGCTGGCCGGGTGGCCATGTCGCGTGTCTCAAACGCCGCAAAACTCTGTGCAGCCATTTATTGTGTGTTAATTACTTGGTGGCTGCGCCACCCGAAGGAAAATCATGGTCGTCATTCGACTCTCTCGCGGCGGTTCCAAGGCCCGTCCGTTCTACAACATCGTTGCTGCTGACAAGCGCGTTCGCCGCGATGGTTCGTTCATCGAACGTCTGGGCTTCTACAACCCCAACGCCCGTGGTGGCGAAGAGGGTCTGCGCGTTGCTCTGGACCGCGTGAACTACTGGAAGGGCGTTGGCGCGCAGGCTTCCGAGACCGCAGAGCGCCTGATCAAGCAGGCCACCCAGAAGACTGCTGCTTAATCCAGCACCCCTTCTGAAATCGGGTTCCGTTGGCTTGTCTGACGGGGCCCGTTTTTGTTTTCCCCCTCCGGATCGCCTTGCACCGATCTGCATTGACCGTCCACCTACTGCCTACCGACTGCCATGAGCCACATGCCTGAACTCGAAGCCAGCGTCCTGCCTGCCGATGCCGTGGAGGTCGGGCGCATCGCCGATGCCTGGGGCATCAAGGGCTGGTTCAAGGTGGCGGCCTTCAGTTCCGACCCCGAGGCCCTGTTCACGGCCAAGCAGTGGTATCTGCAGCCCGCCGAAAAAGGCGCCCGGCAGTTCACCGGAACCGTGCTGCTGCCGGTCAAGCAGGCGCGCGTGCACTCCGACTCCGTCGTCGCCACCTCGCCCGCCGTGAACGACCGCAACGCTGCCGAGGCCCTGCGCGGTGCGCGCATCTTCGTGGCGCGCAGCGATTTTCCGCAGCCCGAGGATGGCGAGTATTACTGGGTCGACCTGCTGGGCCTGTCCGTGGTCAACCGCGAAGGCGTGGCCCTGGGTATCGTCCGAGACCTGCTGTCCACCGGCCCGCAGACCGTGCTGGTGCTGGCCTATGAAGAGGATGGCAAGGAGCGCGAGCG